>JAAGAY010134821.1:75918-109901 GCA_011801015.1 Ardeotis arabs
ATGCGAGTTGTAGAACACTGGAACAGGTTGCCCAGAGAGGTGGTGGAAGCCCCATCCCTGGAAACGTTCAAGGCCAGGCTGGATGAGGCTCTGAGCAACCTGATCTAGTTGGGGATGTCCCTGCTCCTTGCAGGGGGGTTGGACTAGATGACCTTTGAAGGTCCCTTCAAACTCTAACCATTTTATGATTCTATGATACTCTGAAATTCATGAATAGGCTATATTGTCATTGTGAAAGACAAGGTCAAATCAAGTTTGCAAAGGGCATTTTTCGTAGTTCTGAAGTTAAACAGAATTGAAAAGACATTACCTTTTGTTTGAAGAGAGAAAAAAAACATAGATATCTTTGCAAATGAAATTTGAGAGCAAGCAATGGAAAAAACCCATCATAGTTAGAAAACATAGTTTTCAAGTCTTTTGGGTGTCATGAATTTCATGACAGGGTACTTAGACTGAAAGCTGAAGTAGCTGCAGATTTCTTAGTGGATATTTTTGAGATCTTATGAAATGCAAATTAGTTCCTAGACAATCAGCAGAAGAAAATCTGAATATTTCTCTTTAAAAGTAAGAGAGAAGAGAAATCCTAAGGAACTCTAGACCAGTCAGGTTAACTTCAGTTCCTGGAACAATATAGGAACAAATAATCAATCAAACAATCTGTAAGCACTTAGAAGATAACAAAAGTGTGAGCTGCACTCAAAAAATATTTGTGAAGACAAAATTGTGTCAAGCCCTCTAAAATCATACTATGACAGTATAAAAGTCTTGCAGATAAGGAAAAGTGATAGATGTAATCTGTATTAGATTTAGGAAGGCATTGGATAGTATTTCTCATTATATCCTATTTTGGGAATATGGTCTAAACAGAATCCTGTGATGTAGGTGCATAACTGGTTGAAATACTGTGTTTGCAGTGTGATTATGAATAGATCACTCTCATAGGAAGCCCCCACTGAACTGTTAGGGACTTACCAGTCTTCAGAGTCTAGCGAGTTAGAACATAAAGATAAGAAGAGATGCTTATTTGATTTGCAGATGTCACTATAATGAGTGGGGCTACTAGGAAGACGTGGAAAACGCCATTAGCATAAACTTCACAAAATTATTCTTTTAATTTAATTATTTTAATTTATTTTACTGTTATACATATTTTGTAGCCCTAAAACATTTTGCAAATACACAGAGATTCTGCCATTTAATTTTGAAGGGAAATTTGAGACATACTGAAAAATTTGAAATTATTCATTTTCTGAATAAAATCTTACACAGAAGTGAACTTACTTGGTTGAAAAACCCCCTTTTCATATACCAAAGCAAAGGAATCAAAAACTTTAATTTACTGGAATTATTTTTTAATTAATTTCAAACTAAAAATGATTTTCCCTCAAATGTTGAAATTTACTTGAATTGTATACATTTTAAAGCCATACATTTTCTCATTATCACTGCATATAGGAAGCAAATACAGAAATAATATCTTCCTATTTTTACTGAAAGAATAAACCAAAGCATGACTTCATCTTGTCGTTTTCCCTGTGATCACAGTATGTTCTCCTTTCTCTGTCTCTATACCACTGAGTACTGAAGAACTAAAACCATAATCCCTCTATATTGAGACCTTATGCCAATAACAGTAAAGACCACAGCCTATCCTCATGTATAATCTTATTTTATCATTCAGTTCAATATGCAATGTGCAGGAAAAAAAAAAAAAGAAGTCACTTTTAATGCTGTCTTTGAAGCTATTTGGGTATTTTTGTTTTATTTTGGTTTTCCCCAATGAACTGCTCTCCTCTCTTTTTCTTTTTGATGAAACTTTGTGATAGCCATCAGCTACATTATTCTTATCTCACTAGAGTAACGTGACAGCTGGATGCTAGATCCCAAACTGCCATATGTCTATCTGCGTTTGGGTGCAGTGACTGTTGATACTGGTTTACACCAGCCATGCTGGAGTTACAATCACGCAAAATCTGCCTTTGCAGTTGTTGTTTTTATTTACTTTCCTCCTTACAGTGAGCTCCTGGACATAAGCAGCTGGACTGAGCTACAGTTCTTTATTCATCAGTATGGCATGGAGTACGAATGTATCACAGGAAGCCATACATGCAACTGCAGGAGCAGAGGTGGGGATAGAGAATCATAGAATCAGAGAATGGTTAGAGTTGGAAGGGAACTTCAAAGGTCATCTAGTCCAACCCCCCTGCAAGGAGCAGGGACATCCCTGACTAGATCGGGTTGCTCAGAGCCTCATCCAACCTGGCCTTGAATGTTTCCAGGGATGGGGCATCCACCACCTCTCTGGGAAACCTGGGCCAGTGTTCTACAACTCTCATTGTGAAAATTCTTTTCCTAATATCCAATCTGAATCTACCTCCCTCTATTTTAAAACCATTACCCCTCGTCCTATCACAGCAGGCCCTACTGAACAGCCTCTCCCCATCTTTCTTGTAGGCCCCCTTGAGGTACTGGAAGACCGCTATCAGGTCTCCCCGGAGCCTCCTCTTCTCCAGGCTGAACAGCCCCAACTCTCTCAGCCTTTCTTCATAGGAGAGGTGCTCCAGCCCTCTTATCATCTTTGTGGCCCTCCTCTGGACCTTCTCCAGCTGGTCCATGTCCTTCTTATGTTGGGGGCTCCAGAACTGGACACAGTACTCCAGGTGGGGTCTCACCAGGGCAGAGTAGAGGGGGAGAATCATCTCCCTTGACCTGCTGGCCAAGGGATTTATCTACTAGATCTTTCCTGAGGGATGCAGCAGGTTCCTTCAATATTAGACCCAAATACCAAGTATCTTCATCAAATGCCCTGAATATCAGCCCATATACTAAAATTCCTCCTGATATGACCACTGAGCTCAGCAGCTCCATCTACAAATACCAGGACTCCTCCCAAGAAGTGTGGACAGGCTGGTGAAGATTTTGATGCTGCAATCATCTGCTTGATGTTTCTGCACCCAAGCAATGTTCATTCCATTCCTCTAAGGTGTGCCATATGAACTATTTCATATACTTAATCATGTTTGTATACTTAGCAAAAAGTTCAGGGCAGATGCAGATCTGTGACCAATTTGCCTTGGTGGATGATCAGTGACAAACAAGTATAGGAGCTAAATTTGGAACCCAAATGTTCTCCCTTGCAGGAGGGTTGGACTAGATGACCTCTAAAGGTCCCTTCCAACCCTAACTTTTCTATGATTCTATGGTTCTAGCTCCTCTGTTAAAACATCATATTTCACCAATAATGTAGAACAGACAATTCTAGCTCAAAAACCCCTTTCTGGTGTCTTTGCTTCACTTGCACGAAATCCATTGCTTATTAAAAATTCACGCATGTTGAAATCCAAGCAGTTTCTTTTTTTTCTCAGGAAATATAGAGGTGGTAGCGGAGTAAGTGTTGTCTCTCCTTCCCCACAGCGTCTTCCGTTCTGCCAATGCAACTCACTTTCTTCACTAAGGAGGGAATTCATGACTACAGCATTAAGAAAAACCCTACCAGAAAACAAGCCAAGGTCCACATCACACACGTAGTAATAACTACAAAAAGTAAGAGGTGATCAAACCTGCCCCTTTAAAGATCCAATAGATTTGGTACTGATCTCCTCTGTCCCCTTAATGTGACAATTCAGATCGTTTGGAAGCAGAGCAGGTCCCAGTGCAACTATAACTCTGACATGTGCCTGAATGAATTGGCAAAAAAAAGACAGAAACACACAAAATATTAATCAACTGTGAGCCAAATCCTGCATTTCCTATGCCTCCCTCAGCACTTGGCCCAAGATGCTTAACTGCTAGAATCATAAAATTAATTATTACTTAGGAATTTCAGTGTAATACTCCAATTTTAATGTTTGAACAAAAAGCCTTTAGTGTTTTGAATGCATATTTAAAACAGCAAAGCATAAATTTTTAAAGTAATATCCCCAGCGGATGACAAATGTGTCTTGTTGCTGTAATAACTTCAGATCTCTAAATTAAGGATTGTAGTTTGAAGTAATAATAATATTTCATATATAGAGGGGCCTTTCATCTACAAGGAAATAAAGTCCTCATTCATGGCACAGGCATATACACACAGGTGTAATTGCAACTACAGAATTTGATTCAGCGGTCATTCAAGTAAATTGAGCTTAACGGTGCTTCTGCAATACTGACAATTTTGAGTCCCCAGCCAGCAAGCTGTGCTAGGAGCTGCATGAGTGAATGGATACAAGAAATAATCTGCAAGTAAGTCAGAGAAGGAAACTGTCCTCCTCTAACATCTTGATAACAGAGGCATCAAGGTATCTGATAATAATCTGGAGTCACAGAGGTAAATAAGGAATCTTTCCTGGCATTTCATGTCTACTCTCTGACAGGACTTGGAAAAATCAATACGAATTTTCAAGCCAGAAGATATGAGAGGTATGTTCCAAACCATTCTTGCTTGTTTTCATGCTGGAATACCTGGCAGAGTAAATATTATCAAAGTCTAGTCTCATGTCTTCTTTCCTGTGCGATCAATGTCAGACAAGCTATGTTTTAGGACTTCATCATTTTTTGCTATCTTAGTCAGCAATTCTGTGGAGGTTGACCTGCAGCTTAGAGTAAAGCAATTAGCTTTCCCACACTGCCATGGTTCTCTACCATATAATTTACATGGGAATTTTTCCATGTCAATAATTCCCCATTGGTTTACCATCCCCCCAAAAATATTCAGCTGTTGATCAAAACCCCTTCTCTTTCCATAGTTTAATTTACAATAACTTTAAGAAAAATCTGACTTGAAATGCCAAGCAGACTTGGTAGGATATTATTCTTTAATACCACTTATACTTAGTTTTTAGTCATCCATAAACTCACTTATCTTCCCTGTACTTCTGCAAGATCAGACCAGCATTGCTGAAGAGATATTAATTCTCATCCAAAAAAAAAAAAATGCCATGAACTGTGAAAACTTTATTGAATGAGCATGATCCAAGATCTCCAACATATTAAAGATACATAAAGCTGTTATTTGTATTCCACTGATTTACCAATGCAAGTCTTAGACATTTTAAAAAGGAACATTTGTATGGTGGATTTTCACCAGGGATGTTTTCACACACTAGTACGACAAGCTAAGCAGTGATAAAGTCGTAAAGCAATTTTGCTGCATTTTCAGAAAGATGTTATTGCTAAGGTCTGACTGTAATAGACTGGAGGTAAAACTATTTGAACACAGAGCACGCAAATCCAAACAGATCCTCCACTGTGATGGAATGTGAGGAGGCATGGTTGCTCAAGAAATCATGCTAAAGACACGCCAAAAGCACAAGTGACTGAGTGTAATGCACAAGCAAATTTTGCCCTCTTAGCTCCATATAGGTTACAGTAGAGTTTGAGGTGAAGAAAGACACAGAAGTCTTCAAGTAGAAGACTCATACTCTGAATGGGCAAGAAATAAAAACTGAAACACCATAGTTCACATATCAATACAAGGTAGTTATTTTTCTTAGAGCTCTTGAGTCACCAAAGCACCCCGAAATTTAAGCCAAACATGCACACAGCAGTAGTGTCAGGTTTGATTCCTCAAACGAAAGCCTTATAACAATGATGAATTCACCTCACCTAACTCCAGATATCTACAATGGGGTATCTGCCCCAGAGATTGTTCTCCAGGCTCTTATTATACTCAATGAAGAGTTGGCCAACAGAATTTATATTGAAACAAATGTAGGTGCCTATTGAAGAAGGTGAATCATATCCTGAAGTCATTGACTACACAAACAAGCTCTCTTATTATCTATGACAGGAACCCAGGATGATTTTCTTGGATGTACACTGTAGATACTAACTCCTGAAAATCCTCATTTAGTATATTTTACAGTCATACTGGTTTCTCAATAAAGCTTTTCCTTCCACTCTAAGCAGTTGCAAGACCCATCCACGTTTCAGATACTAGCTTGCAGCTACTCCATGCATGGGGCATTAATGAGTAATTACCATTCAGTAGACATAGTAAAGTTTGGTCTGTTAAACATATATTGGACAAGTCAATGTAGCTGCATCCATTTATACCTGTACCAAGAAAAACATCTCAGTGTACAACATTATTATTCAGCATATGCGTCTTGTGGCCAGTGCAGAGATCAGTCCTACATGACTGCCTTGTAAAGCACTTGTGTTAAAAAAAGGGCTGTTTATGACCACTTATTAAGTCAGTACTAAATCCCCTTCAGGCAACAGGGTAACAACAGTGTAAATTAGGGGATGGAAGTTGCAAGAATAAACTTTTTTTTTTTGCTCTGGAGAGACTTTATAGCAATCTTCCAATACCTAAAGAGGCCATAGAGGAAACACGGGGAGAAGCTCTTCAGCAGGGCCTGTTGTGAAAGGATGAGGGGTAATGGTTTTAAAATGGAGGGATGTAGACTCAGACTAGACATCAGGAAAAAATTATTTACAGTGAAGGTGGTGGAACACTGGCACAGGTTGCCCAGAGAGGTGGTAGATGCCCCATCCCTGGAAACATCAAAGGTCAGGTCGGACGGGGCTCTGAGCAACCTGATCTGGTTGGAGATGTCCCTGCTTCTTGCAGGGGGGTTGGACTGGGTGACCTTTAATGGTCCGTTCCAACCCAAACCATTCTATAAGTCTATGATTCTACAATTCTATGATTCTATGATTAATTTGACAACTGAATGCCTACTACAATCATTAATATGTAGCTTGGACATATGATATTATAATATACTTCTGAGGAATGTAATGTGTTAAACAGAAATAATAAAGACTACTTGCTCCATTTCAGTCCATGAACTGTTCTTCAAAAGTTGTCCCTCCCTGCTTGCTTCCTCTCCAAAAAGGAAATATTAACATGCTTTTCTGTTCACTTGTTCCATTTTTATCCAGTGGTCTTCTGACGAATACCTTGAATGCTCCTATTGGCTTTTCTTTGAAGTAATGAAGTAGATATATATATATTTTTTCTGATACCAATTAATAATAAGCACATGTGACTTTACTCACTCTAGTAAAATGAATGTGATTATTTAATGCGTATATAAATTGTACTGTGCAATGAGGTATGAGTACAATATCTTCATTACACAGCAGGTGGGATTTTGAGTCCTGAAAAAGGTAGTGCAGTAATTGAAAAGAAAAAAGAAAAAAAAAAAAGATTAATAAATTGAAAGAACATTAAGTGGAATCTAAGCTAGAAACGATAGTTGGCTCACATCCCAGAATCTCTATGAATGTCTTTGCATGAGTTTTCAAGTCTACAATAGGTTTTGGTTGTTAAGAGCTATGAAAAACGGGTAAAAATTGAAAAAATACCAAGTGAGTAAAATCCTGCATGGAGCAATGAATTAGGGAAGGTAAGTGATGGGTTGCTGTAGATAGTGAGAAAATAATTAAAATTCTGATGAAAGTATGAAATACAAAAGATTCCAATCCCATCATTGGTCATTGACTAAGTAAATGATGTCTGCGTATCAGAACAACATAACATGATGGTTTCAGCTGGAATGAAGCTAATCTTCTTCCCAGTAGCTGCTGTGGTTTGGATTTAGTATGGGATTTGTATGCGAAGAATGTTGATAATACATTAGTTGCTGCTAAGAGATCAAGGACTTTTTCCAGTTTCCCAGGTTTTGCTAATGTGTAGTTGCAAAAAGCTGGGAGAGTTGATCCAAACTGGCCAAAGGACGTATTAATATCATAAACATCATGTTCAGTACATAAGGGAGGTTGGCCAGTAGGCAGATCTCTCACTCTCTCTCTGCTTGGAATCATTCTGAGATCGCTTTTGGTTCCATTCCATGATCATCACTTGGGACAGGCTGTACTGGTCATTGGGTCATTGGGTGGTGAGAAATTGTGCATTGTTAATTTTGTGTATTTTATTATCCCTATATTTTTATTATTAATAATTTTAATTATTATTATATTTTCCTTTGCTGTCTTAGTAAACTGTCTTTATCTCAACCTATAAGTTCTCTCCCCCATCCCACGTTGGAGGGCTACGTGGCACTTAATTGCTGGGGTTAAACCATGACACATGAGAATGTAAAAGCCAGAGTTGGTCAGAACAAGGGCCCACCTTGCTCAGTATCCTGTCTTCAACAGCATCAACTTCCTAGAGAAAGAGGGTAAAACAAGGTACTTACCAAATTAACTTTCTGTGTGCCATTTCACAGGAGTGTCTTGAGCAATTTAACTTACTGAGGGTAGGATTTGGTTTAAGATTTAGATGCTGAAGTGTAAGTACCCATATGTGAGCAAGTTCTCCATGAAAATCAGGAAAGATACACTTGCAACAATAAATAAAGACTAGAAAGAATTTAGCTGGAACAACCAAACAGTATCTGTTTTACAATGAGCCGTTTTGCTTTCTAGGTTCCTGTAAGTACATGGACCAGCTCTCTTCTGAGTATCACAGGAGCTTTGGCACCTCATGCGCAATGTAGACACCTATAAGCAAAGTTCTAAATTTAGGTGTCTTCAGCTACAGCTCACTCCCACCATTAGTAGTTAAGGCCTGTGGACCCTGTCTAGCTATATGACCATTCATGAGAAATAGGGTTCGTGTTTTTCTGACAAGGGTTCGTGTTTTTCGTGTTTTTCTAAACAAGTCTAACTTTGGCAATCCTCATGTTTCTCTGAATCACCATCGCTTCCTTGACTTCAGAGGTCTAGGTTCATCCTAGGAATAATAGTTATAGTCTGAAAATAACCTTCTGTACACATTTTTGGTTAGCAGGTAATAAGCAGAAAGCAGTTGGTTATCACTGTTTATGTTATTACTTACAAGGATCTAGTACTGGGAGGAACATTCCATAGGGTTGGCATCTGCTCAGCGGTGTTAGATCATACTTTGTTATCAGGTGACTCTCCTTTTGCACGCTTCGCCCAGAAAACTTCCAGACCTCCTGACCAGGAGGGTAGGTTACTACTTTAAAGTAAATCTGCTTTCAGTCTGTGATGCAGAAGTCATGCCATCAAATCTGGGCCATGTGAATAGTGTCTAGTCTAAACTAATCATTGAGTTCCCTCACTACACAACGGAAAGGGAGAAGTGCCTGCAGCACAAGATTCATCTTTGCGTTACAGACCTATTTTAGGATGGGATATAGGAAACAGGCGCTCACACATACTTTGCTTTTAACAGCTCAGCCTGTCTGTTTATCCTAGGACTGTCATTATGGTCTCTGCTTTATTACATTAACTCAGCAAAAGCATACACATGTGTCAAGTGCTTCAGTGAATAGACTTAAGCACATGATTAACTTTAAGAGTCTGCTTAAGTACTTTGCTAAATCAGGACTTCTATGTTTTCCCCTCTCAGTACATCTGGTCGATTTGCATATATTTTCCATATAAAGAAGTTCATATTCAGAGCAAAATAGAATTATTTCTATGTCTGCACATTCAGTGGTACTGCTGCTGAAGCTAACTTAAGCAACTCCCTTTCAGTCCCTCTCCCCTCTCCTGCAAGTTTTCAGCTTCTTGTTCCAACAACTGCAAGTTTTGTGCTGGAACAGCTCTATGGGCAGACATTGAGTGAACTGGATTAAGGTAATATTTAAGCTGATCAATAAGTATAGATTTGGTGAGTTGTTTTATTCTGGATTAGTTCATGATATGTGGAACACTGGAACAGGTTGCCCAGAGAGGTGGTGGATGCCCCATCCCTGGAAACATTCAAGGCCAGGTTGGATGAGGCTCTGAGCAACGCGATCTAGTCGGGGATGTCCCTGCTCCTTGCAGGGGGGTTGGACTAGATGACCTTTGAAGTTCCCTTCCAACCCTAACCATTCTATGATTCTATGATTCTATATGCTACACAACCTGGCTGCACAAACTATTGCTAAAACAGAAATAGGAGCACGTGATCAGATTTGGAAGGTGCTTGAGAATGGAAACTTGCAAAGTAGAACACTGGCACAGATTGCCCAGAGGGGTGGTGGATGCCCCATCCCTGGAAATGTTCAAGGCCAGGTTAGATGAGGCTTTGAGCAACCTGATCTGGTTGGAGATGTCCCTGCTCCTTGCAGGGGGGTTGGACTAGATGACCTTTAAACGTCTCTTCCAACCCAAACCATTCTATGATTCTTAAACTAATATCAGCCAAACAAATGTGCATGAAACTGTTACTTCACAATGTTTTGTGCTATAACTCATTGAGAAGACATTGCACTGTATGTTCCTTGCAGAACAGGACTTTTTGTATTTAAAAAAAAAAAATGTATTTACATGTTTCAAAGAAAATGGCAAAAATCAGTAGGTTCATTTTCAGCCATGTCTCTAAACTGAAGAGCAATAAAGTATCATGCAGAATGTCTTGTAATTATTTTAATTGTTTGAAATTGCATATAATGAGAGTGAAGCATGAGAAAAGTCTTGTTTAAAGCCAAATTAACAGTAATTCTAAAAGATATTTTTATTTTTCCTAGGTTAGGTGAATGAGCCTCCTGAACGGCGCTAAACTACGACACCATAATTTGGGATAATTCCCATAGTTTTGTTGTGTCATCAAAGACAGAAGAGGAAAAAAAATGAGCATTCTTAAATATTAATTTATATCTTATGTTATATGTGACACAGCTGAGAAAATTAATCACTGTAGGAAAAAAAGGAGCATTCCGTAGCAGTATAACTCTTCCGCTGCAGTAACCTATGTCAGCTGGATCAACAAAATATTATTGGATTGAGACAGTTCATGAGAGCTGGGTAAGTCTAAAGACCTGGTACTCTCTGCTGTCTCTGTAGGAGTAAAAGGACAATATGCAGCTCTGACTAATCTCAGTTCCTTGAACTATAGTGTTGACCACCCGTAGACTGCCTTTAAAAGATAATCTAGCAGACAAATGTCCACTGCTTTTTATAAAAATATTTAAAAAGAATCAATAAGGTTAGATAAGATTAGATGTGAAGCTGATTAGAAAAATACTGTTCAACTGTATTGTTCAGTTCTAATAATTAGTTTATGATATAATAGCTTATTATTATTTAATGTTTTACTTTCCTACCAATTAAAAAACAATACCTCCTTCATCAGTGACATGTGAACTTACTCTGCAGCCTCACGTAGATGAGACTTGGAACTCAAAATATTTCTGCAGAACCACTATACTGTTAATATATTATTTCTGGAAAATATTTGTAAGGATTTTATTAGACCTAATTCCTTCAGGAATCTGTCCTGTTCACTAGGAACTGTGCTTCTTCATTTACCGTGCTAGATATTTAGCTGACTTCCTGACATATTTTCTCATGTTGCGAAAGACATTTAGGCCAACAATGTAAAACCTGAGGATCTTTTTGGGAACTTGAATTTCAGTTTCAACCATCTAGATGTAGCATTCTCTCTCTTAGAATTTCTGAGTGACTCTATCTCCCAAAAAAGGTGACAAAACTTTTAGTAACTGGCTAGGGTAATAGGACTTTGCCCATGATTAACAGATTATAGCAAGTAAAACCTAGGAATATTCTCATCTACTTATAATTGCTCTCAGCTGAATGGGATGCAGATATTTTTAGCTGTTATTTTTAATCAATGTTCTTATCGATCAGTTACGTGTTTTGTAATAGAGTCTAAAGAGTCTGCACTTTGAGTCCTTTTATACCAAACACTGTACAAAGACTAACACAAAATTCCTACACTCATAGCTCAGAGTCTAAGGAGAAATTACGCCTGAAAAACGAAGCAGATTGATTAAACAATATATTATTTCTTTGTGGTTTCCAAGCCAGATGATAAGCAGATAATGGACAAAGTAGTTTAAGCCTTAATTACTCTCCACAAATCCATTTTAGACAGAGCCTAGCAAATAAAATCTTGAAAGGTTTTTCTGCTCTTTTCTTTGAACAACACTTTTATAGCTCATGATGCAGAAAAACTGGAATTTATTTGAACAGAAATAGTTTGGCTTCTTTATCTGATAATGTGTTCCAGTGGTTTGGCTGTTGTCACAATATTAACATTTATGAACCAGTACCTACAATAAGCCAATGTTTAGCTATAAACAACTGCTTTGGTTTATCAGTTGCCATAGTTTGGTACCTATGGGCAACCATTGTCCACACTTGAAAACTCAGGGAAAATAAATTACAAATAAAGCTGGATAATATCCCCATTAACGTATCTTATGATATGATTAAGCTCATAGTACTGTTGACTAAATCTCCCTGGATTTTTCATTTTTGTTTGCATAGCATGCAGAATTTATCCTCTTTGCTAATTTAATTACCTCTTGTATTTACACTGACATTATTATGAAATGATAGAAGAATGAAGAGTAATGTCAATTACTTTCAAAGACAATGGAGTTAATCTACATGGATAATGGAAAAGGTGATTGAAAGATGTATTGTTCAGGAAAACAATTAGCACAGGCACCTTAACCCCTAAATAGGTTATCTTTTGTAAATCCTTGAGTCACAGTAAATGAACTGAGTTAACACATCATTATTTAGTTCAGCTCAATTAGACTCCAAAGTAATTGCTAAGAATATATTTTACATGGAATAACATGCAATGCAAGTTGATATTAACTTCCAACCCACCCTGCATCTCACTGTAAGCAGTGAAAGAATCAGAAGAGCACTAATATACTGTGGAAAGGGAGGCAAAAATGCATAGTGCTGAGTCTGTGTAAATCAGCTGAGTGAAAACTGGTAAGTTTTCATTCGTTTTATAAACCAGTGCTCCTTTGAGTTTCTTTGAAACTTCCAGATTGTAGTAAAGTCAGGCAAAACACTGCAGTAGGAGCTACTGTGTACAGCAACGGTGCTTTTTCTATTCTGGTAACCTTTAACTGTAATTTACTCATTGTCCTGGTTTTGGCTGGGATGGAGCTGCTTTTCTTCTCAGGAACTGCTGTATTTTGAATTTAGTATGGGCTTTGGTATGTGAAGAATGTTGATAATACATTGATGTTATTAGTTGTTGCTAAAGAGACAAATACCTTTTTCCAGCTTCACAGGTTTTGCTAATGTGCGAGTACAAAAAGCTTTGCAGGGTATAGCCAGCACAGTTGGCTCAAACTGGCCAAGGAAAGTATTCCAATTCCATAAACGTCATGCTCAGTTATTATATAAGGGGGGCTGGCCAGTGGGTAGGTCTCTTGCTCACAGAATGAAACTGAGAGTTCTGAGGATCGTTGTCTGTTTCGTTGCATGATCGCTGCTTGGGATGGGCTTTATTGGTCATCACGTCATTGGGTGGTGAGAAATTGTGCATCATTCATTTTTTGTATATTTTATTTTCCCAATTTTTTTTTTATTATTGTCATCTTCCCTTGCTATCCTAGTAAATGATCTTCATCTCAACACACAAGTTTTCCTTTCTTTCTGATTATTTCCTCTATCCTGCTGGGGAGGTAGAGGGTGAGCAAGCAGCTGCGTTGATTTGATTGTTGACCAGGGTTAAACCACAACACTCACATTTGAGACTCCTCTCTAAAACAGCATTCCTTTCATTCTTGCTGTTCTTCACAAGCAGTCTAGAAGGCCAATTTTCATTAATACCTCTCCACTGAGTTAAAGCAGATGAGGTTCTGCAGGATGACCCTGCGCCTCCAGGAGAAGTTACAAGGACAGTACACTTCTCAGTACATCAATTGCACTAAGTAAGTACTATCTTCGGATCTTCTCAAAGACGATCTCTGATTTGCTTTGGGCTGCCTGGAGCCAAATTTGTCCCTTTGAAAAACTTTATCCATTCTTTCTCTCAGGAAGGACCTCAAACATAAGAGACTTCAAGTCACAGGGAAGTGAGAAAAAAGCTTGCCTGCAGTCTTACAGAAGGAGAATTCTGAAGAAAAAGACAGAAAGGAAAGAATATACATCCCTCTGCAGCCATGTTCACTGTTATTAGTGTTTGTTTTGTATTTCACCAGTAAATTTAGAAAGAAAAAGTCACCAAAACAAAACTTTGCCTTAAAATGTAGTTAAACGATTTAAAAAATCCAACTGATTTTATGCTTTTTCCTTGTTTTGTTTTGTTTTTAATCAGATTAAACATTGATGGAACAGAAAACGACAGAAAACTTGCTAGTTTAATCTTAGCCTTATTTATTTGATGTTTAGTCTTTCTGGATGTTAGTGAATGAGTGCGTGGTTGGTCATGAGATTTTTACTTGACTTTAACAGCATAAAACTCAAGTAGTTATTTTGTGTTAATTATTTTATTTTCCTGTCTTGTTAATGGTGAGAGAGAAATGCACCTCTAGAGAACATCATCTCCAGACCCAAAACAACAGTCTAAATTAGGGGATGCATCACTTCCTAGAGAAGTCCGGTTTTCCCCATCGTCTATAAGGGCAGTCCAGAGACATAGATATCTGCTTCTCAGCTCAATTAGACAACAGGAATTGCAGCTGTCTTTGGCATTGTTAGTTTAACAATCATATTTCCTTTATTTTTTAATTCTCATTAAATATTTGGTCTGTGGGGCACCGTGTTTGGCAGGATTAAGAAGTGAAAGATATGGAATAGTACTAGGACACTGGACAAAGGTACTAAGGTTACTTCACTCACTGCACTTCTCTTCTGTCATCTGGATATAGAAAATGTAATCCAGTAAGAGCTCACGGACAGCAGGTCCCCAGAAATCAGGTCCAGAAAGATGCAGGTTGAGATTAGAGCCATTTGCAACACATGACTTCTCAGCTGTGCTTTCACAGGACATCAGTCCAGCAGAGTGGACATCTCCATTATAATAACCTTCTTCATTCCTACCAAGTATCTGAGATGTTGGAGAGAAGTTCAATGAAAGTCCCTGCTACAGGGTTAGAGTTAAATTGAAAAGCTGCCTCTCCACTCAGTACCAAAGTAATTCTCAAACAAAAACATGCAGTTCACCTCACTCTGGCGATGGGTGACGGAGAGACAAAACAGCTTTTTTACTCACAGAATTATTCACCCCTTTCAGAAACACTGGTAGGAAATCAGTTGAGGAAAATACACCGATACTGGCTTATTTTCTGCAGTGTGCGGTCCACAAACTATGATGCTGCTCTTAACTGATGACATTTCTCACTTACAATGCCTGAAACATTTAGAAATATATTACAAGGACACAGCACCCCCTTCACACAAACACTCAATGACCACAATATGTCAAAATTTCCAGATTTCTTACATCTACCAAATTCATTTGTATTTACGGTATGAAGTTCAGTTTCCACTTTTAAAGAACATGTTTCTTTTAAAGAATATGTTTTCACAAAGAATGCAGGGAATTGAATGCTGCAGATAAGCAAGAACTTATAGAAATTACTTACTATAAACATATAGAGTAAAAAAATCCAGAAATTGAGAAGTTTGCCTTTGGGAGTGCATTAGAAAAATGATCAGTTTTTAATTCTTTTAGTCTTTTTGGAAATGTGGTTGTTATTTAACTACTGGGAGAAGAATTTCATAAATGAGGAATTTTTTAAGTATATATTTAGCAATGTAAGCAAATTACCCACCTCCACCCACAAAAGCATTCACCATCCTATGGCTCACAGTGTGGCTCAGTGCGACTAGGACTCTGTGATGGAACAGGTACTTTTATAGTGGAAAAACATCAAATGGTGCTTTAATGAACTCTGGAAAACATGAGTGAAAAGAGAAATTGTCAGCTGGAAGTTCTCGTGATGTGTGCCTTGACCAGATACAAAGCAGGGCAGATCAGAGAGGCAAGACAGGTGCAATAGGACATGTGGTGACATTCATTCCCTCTTCAGAAAAAAAAAAAAAACTAGTAAAAATTTCAGCATGGATGTTGCATAGATGTTTCACATTCATTGAAGAAAGAAGATTTATCTTATCAATGCTACCTACATCCTCCTGCCTTGTGGCTTTTCCTATGTTTTTCATACTTGGTCCTGGTGGCCTGGCAGGAAAATCTTTGGGAATATTTTACTAGTCACATAAAATCTGTAGTACCTCAGATATTAGTCTCAGACACAATAATAGCACTAAGAACATTTCATTTCACTATGTTTATGTACGTGAGTATTCCCATCCTAAGGACTACTTGGCTTTTAATTTGCTGCAAAACATCAGGCTGCCCATCTCCTTCTGCTTGTCTGTGAAAATACTGTTAGTCTGAAGAAATCTTATTTCAGAAAGCATTAAACTGTTAAACATACTTAAGCCTGCTAGTCAAGTTACACACCACTGCTACGGGTCGCTCTTTAATTACGACTATTACTTTCCTTTGTACAGACGACTCAGCAGAGATGCACACAACCTCAGAGTCTTGCATCAGCTTGTAGGGCAGCCAGAAGAATCCTGTGTTGACACGTTGTCTTTCGCAGGGGTTGTATACTGCAGGTTCATAACACATGTGGATGAAATTTCAAAAGAGTGAGAGTATTGAAGACTGGAGGTATGGACTACCACTCTGAGCTCATGAAATTAAAAGCTTCTTTCACCTTTAGAGACTTAGTATGCACAGTGTCTGGTGGCAGAAGAAACCAATCCAAAGAGCACACGGCACCTCAGACCGTGGTGTGCAAAGCACCTGAGTAGTGGGACTTCAAGAGCCTCAGAAGGGGAATAATCATCTCATGGTGACTAATCATCAGCGTTCAAGAAGCCTTTCAGTTTTGGACTAATTTTGGAAACTAGCACCTCTACAAGGCACTGTTCAGTGCAGCATGGAGTTACTGTTTTACCTAAACATCTTTGCACTCTAACTCATAATTGCCTTGTAATTTTTTGGAGACTTGCCCTTCACTTTTGGAAGCTTCGTCTCCTGACACCTAGATTCAGAATTTCCTCCACAGGGTAAAACTTATACTCCATCACCTTACACTACAACTATTTCCCAACTGTTATATGAAAACCAGTATTGTAAAAATGTATCTGGTTAGTACAAGAAACTTCTCCTAGCGCAAGTGTTACCTCCACTCATGTTCTTCTGCAGAATCTTGTCTAAAGGATGAGATGCCAAAGGAGATATCAGGTAGGTGAATACTGATGCCAAGATTTGAGTCCCACAGAATATTTTAGAGGTGGTCAATGCTCAAGTACGTCCCAAAAGGAAAGTAGATTCATAACTACCGCTTACACACTATGGTAGCTGTGTTGTCAGTTAACTGAACACCTGATCCTCAGAAGCTAAAGCTAAGAGGAGATACTCTGATGAACCTACCTAACTTCCAGTATATCACAAAGCATAGAATTTCACACAACTGAGAAAGGCCAAAACCCAAGAACAGGAGAAATAATGATTCACTGAAACGTAAGTAAACACAGATCAGTGCAAGACCTCATTGCTGAATCAGAAAATACTGACAGAACTTCCACTGACACAGGGTAAACATCTCTATAGACTAATACAAGCTCAATCTTTATCCTTTCTGTGTTTTAGCCACAAAATGAAGCCAGGACTTAGTTACATTAAAAGAGATTGCTATATATTTTATGTCATGCATTAGGAATATTTTACACTGGAGATTTTAAACAGCATATTAAAAAGTACTGAAATCACTCATATCAATTGGCTATGGTATAATTGAGCTCTATAAAGATTATTGAAATACTTTTGCAACTATAAGAAGTAATATAAATAATAAGGTGAAATAAATCTTCTTTCCACTTTGCCGCTGGAAGACACAAACTTTTTAGCATTTGCCTCTGCATCTTTGCCAGTCAAAAACATCAGTGCAAAGAGACAAATTATTGTCTTAATCTCCAGACCATAAGAGGTATTTTTTGTAAAAGGAAAGTAATAATATTTTTTCCACATTTGCACCTTCAAAATTCCCCACGTCCTACTCGTTCCTTACTAGAATTTGTCCTTTTGCATTTTTGCTTCAGAGAGACGTTCATATATGAGTAGTACTACACTCAGTGATTACATAAGAAAGTTTTTGGGGGGTTGTTGTTGTGGGTTTTTTTTTTTTTGTTTTTAGTTGGTTGGTTGGTTGGTTTTGTGGTCATGGCTTTGATGTTATTTAAAAAGATCGTGAACCAAATTTAGACCTGAAGGGTTCTTGGTCTGTCAATCCATACGCCAGCAGATGTCTTCCTTGTGAGGTTGACAAGACTATGCTAGTTGTGACCATGGGCTTGCGAGGAGACTGTTCACTCTCTGAGAGACAGACTCATCCTTTTACTTCACTGATGACAAGGGCACTCAGTGACCTGACACACTGTGGTGCAAATATATTTCCATAAATGACCCAGGTATCAACTCTGTAAAACAATTATAACAGACACACACACACAATAACAGAGATTCTTTACACCCATAAATAAAATGTCACAGTGGCCCTGAGAATTCGATACACCACCTAAAACACTCCTGCAAGACAATATATTTCATTTACAAGCCAATATATTACCCAATTTATAACCAATCTGTCATACACGTGAATCAATACAAATCATGAAAACACACATACATAACACGTTTCACATAATTGAATTTTATGCTCCCTAGCCTCTCATTACCCTGCCACAAACTGCTTGAAATAAATACCTCTTATTACTTTCAAGGTACAAACACAGTCAGGGACACCAGGCCAGTGCTACAGAACTTTCAAGAACATATACAATCCAGGATGAACTTTCAGAAAGACCATGAAAGCTGGAAAACGTAACTGCAATTTACAAACTTGAAATAAGGGATTTCATCATATAGCCATATCATATCATAGCATATCATTCATTTTTTCATGGAGAAAATGTACAAACATAGATCATTTTTACTGAAACAATCTCCAGTCCTTAAGGTCAAGAAGAACATAAGGACTTGCATGATTGCACTTGATGTCATTGTGAGCCACACATTTCCATGTGAATGTGATTAGTAACTTTAGTGCATGTTAGGTGTAGATCAGTAATATTACTCCTATCAAGTTACCTATGTAGATCTTGGTTGGGAAGGAAGTAGATGTTCCTAAAAAAACCTGCCTCTGACAGAGGTTGGGAGTACATCTGTCGAAGAAGTCTAGTATTTTGACTAGATGAAAAGAGTTCAGAGCAACTCCCCAGTATAAAGTTTCATGTTTCTGCAATTGCTAACTAAGGTTATATATCAGAGTGGGATTTTAGGCATGCATATGGATATATTGAGAGTAGAAAGTATTCAATTCTCATTAATAGTTATTCCCTCTTGAATGAATTTGCTTAATTATGATTGGCCTTTTTTTTTGGAATTGTAACCAAAACCAAAGCAATCGTAATGCAACAACTCCTCTTTTTGTTTCAACAAATAGAAGCTTTATCTCACTGAAGGTAACCACAACATTGTAGAAACTGGGGCTCAAAAGGCATGAAGTTCAGCCAGCAGCCCCAAGGTGAGATGAGCTTTCCGTGAGTCTTTTCTGACAACTGAAGCTGCAACCAAGTTCAGTATTGTCAATTCAGCATGCTTCCTAGGTTAAATATTCCTGTGCTTTACTCTCTAAAATCTGATATCTCTTTTGCTGCAAGTTAAAGATGGGGATAGATTTTACTGTACACTTTTTTTTCTACCTTCTTTCATACATACAGGACAGGCTTGGGATAACTGAAAGAAAATTCTGTACTCTTTGAGGGTATATTGTGCACTCAGACATACCAGCTGAGAAGGACATCTCATCTCAGAAGTGTAATGTATCTGCTAGCAATAGAGAATTAAGCTGTTATTGTTTTCTGTTGTATTTCTGGAAGAGCCTAGCTATTATATACATGACAGACATTTCCAGGTATCTTGTATATTCATTTTTTTTATCAAGTCTCACTGAAGTTTTTCTCTTAATTACAGTTTTTGCAGTCAGTTGTATTTACTCATTGCATTAAAAAATGCAAAGTGTGCTTAAAAGTCAGAAATATCAAAGCTCCTTCTGACAGGTTTACAGGTAACATCTTTCAAAAAATGATTACACCGCATTTATGTGTATGTGGTCAGAAGCTGGCAAACAACGCTGGACTGACAAGTGTGGAAATTGAATTTCTCTATCTAAAACCAGATACAGAGCAAGCAGCACCAGTGTAAGCATCTTTGACAATGCGTGCTATCCTGTGCTATCCATATGATGGTGTCTGGGGCTGTAACATGACATTTTTGAGCTCAGCATGTATCTCATCCTCAATCCTTGCACTTCTCCAGGGTCATCTTCGGGTACATTCCATCTCTTTGGATTTGCAGCTTCTCCTGCTCCATAGTAAAAAAGATCAGACCTATTCACCCCACTTTAACTTACTCCCTTTACTTTTTCCTTCCAAATGCTCTGTTGGTGGGCTTGAGGAATAACATCTTGCGTCATTCCTGTGAATGTCATTGCCCCAGCCTGTCATTTTGATTATCATTCATCAAGCCTATTCTGACCCCCTGTTCTCTGTGTTCTCTGAGAGTAAGAGGTAGTAGCTTATGATCTGCTGCTTTCCGAGGCTCCCAGAGGCTATTCCCAAAATTTTTGCTATCCTAGGATGCAATTTCAGACTCTTTTAGCAGATATTGCATGTGGTGGCCAGAGTTGTCCCATGTCTTGGGGAAGGGATGCATGAAAGCGTGCCCAAAAGAGCTTCCTTATTTACTTTCAGATCTTAATTTTGTTTAATCTACCATCATGACCATTCAGGAAGAAAACAAAATTCAGATACCCTTAACTGTATTTCCCTAATGGTCCAGTAATATTAATAGCAGTAACACAGTGAAGTGAAGAGATGAAAACTCTATTTGCTGTAGTTATTTTAGTCATTCTCATGTTTACTGTAGCATCCTTTACTGGTAGTATTCTAAGATAGTGTGTTATATTTACCACTATTTAGAGGAAAACTTCTAAGTTGTTTCCTGCAGACATCTAAATTGAGTATGTCTAAAGGGCCTTCAGATCAGCAGGCACAATATTGGAATAAAATGGAAAAGATGAACAGATCTTCTTTCAAACAGTGGGAGAGATCAAAAGAAATGTGGCCAGCAGGTCGAGGGAGGTGATTCTGTCCCTCTACTCTGCTATCATGAGACTCCACCTGCAGTACTGTGTCCAGTTCTGGAGCCCCCAACATAAGAAGGACGTGGACCAGTTGGAGAGGGTCCAGAGGAGGCCACAAAGATGATCAGAGGGTTGGAGCACCTTTCCTATGAGGACAGGCTGAGAGAGTTGGGGCTGTTCAGCCTGGAGAAGAGGAGGCTTCGGGAAGACCTGATAGCAGCCTTCCAGTACCTAAAGTGGGCCTACAGGAAAGATGGGAAGAAACTCTCTATCAGTGCCTGTTGTGACAGGACGAGGGGTAATGGTTTTAAAACAGAAGGAGGTAGGTTCAGACTGGCCATAAGGAAAAAATCTTTTACAATAACGGCGGTGGAATGCCCAGAGAGGTGGTGGATGCCCCATCCCTAGAAACATTCAAGGCCAGGTTAGATGGGGATCTGAGCAACCTGATCTGGTTGGAGATGTCCCTGCTGCTTGCAGAGGGGTTGGATTATATGCCTTTAAAGGTCCCTTTCAACACAAAATCTTCTATGATTCTATAAGCCTTGCTTGTTTGAGAAGTAGATGGAAATGCATACCTTTATGACAACAACCCAGCACTATCTCTTGCATATTCACTTAGGAAATAGGAGGCCTGAATTTTAGGACTCCCTTAGGTTCAGGTGTTTAAAACTCTCTCTCTAACATCCTCAGAGGTGTTTTGCTCTCCAGGCTAAAGAATCATTGAATCACAGAATCATAGAATCGTAGACTCATAGAATATTCTTGTCAAAAACCTTTCCCAACATTTTAGCCAGGTCACGTGGCTGAGTTAGTTATATGAGTTCAGAAACCGTCCAAAAAATAAAAAGGAAACAATGAATGTGATTAATGATTAAAAAGATAGGAAACATACCTAGAAATATGCCTGGTGCCAAAACCTCAGAGTGTTTCTATTTTTATACAACAGTGAATCATGTTAACGTGCAGATGCTTTCATTATTTTTACTATCTACACAAGGAGTCAAGATACCTAACAGTAGCCATAGTCAAAGTGCAAAGTCTAATCTCTGATGTGATTTACAGCTTAAAAACTGATTATAAAGGTGCTGCAACCCTTCTAACTTTGATTGTGTATCTGGGAAGGAAAGGAGCACCTCATTTGTCCTTGTTCATTTCAATAAACTCAGAATTAGTCACACAATTTAGCCTTCAGTTTCAATGTGTTCACTCATTGTGGTTATGGCAGTAGTGGTTTTAAGGTATATTGGAACATATCTGACCGTATGAGTTTGAAGTTTTCATTATAACCCCATGAAACAACCACATATTAATTTTGTTTAACTTCTTAACCCCTTTGCTCACTGCAGCAAGCAGAGGAGAGCAGAGGGAGTTTCAATGAAGGAACATTGACTAAGTGAATCAGAATGGGAAAGAGTGTTTCTTAGGACTCAGGAGGGTTTTTTCATCTATTTGTAACCTTGGTAGACCTAGCATGATTGTAATGGAGCTATGTTTCTTAGGCAGATCCAGAGGTAAGAGGTAGTTTTACAGATTAGGAAGTTAATCAAGTCAGGTGTCTGACTGAGAGCAACATGGAATTGCACCACTAAGATTGTTCTGGTCAGGAGACATAAATGAGACATTAGAATTCCTTTTTTTTTTTTTTTTTTTTTTTGGAATCACAGAATCATAGAATGGTTTGGGTTGGAAGGGACCTTTAAAGGTCATCTAGTCCAACCCCCCTGCAAGGAGCAGGGACATCTTTAACTAGAGCAGGCTGCTCTTTTGCATGCAAAGAAAAATTTCCTGCAGTCTTTGCAAATATATCATCACTGAATTTAGTCTCCTGGCCAAATATAGGTATTTGCAGTTTACCCTGCTTAGATTCTCTTCAAAATGTCAAATGGATATTATATTCTTCAGTCTTGGGCTATTGAGAAATATCGCAGTACATCAACGAAGAGCCAGGAGAATCCACACGCTAAGGTCACAGGTGAAAACTCTCATATCTGTGCTGTAGATCTGGAGCTGTAATCTTTGAGCTGCCTGCCTTTAATATAGTAGACTCATGATTAGCTCGCTTATCTGGACAGTTGGCAGAATTCCCTCCACAGCCCAAGGAAATCTCAGTTGCAGGAAAAAAACCAAACCATCCCCAAAGTGGAAAATAACTGCTTAGTTTAGAATGCAGTAGGTAGCCATAGCTCAGATACCTACAAAAGGAAAATTTGGTGTCCTAATCCTTGTACTAAACTCTAATTTCACAAAGAGTTTTGTTTCATTTGAAGTACATAAATGATTATTAAAATTATATCATTCGTATCTGTCTTAAACATTGGTATATGTTTTATGTTACTTTCTGTGGTGAACATTTCTTACTTGACAATGTGGAAAGACACAATGTGTTCAAATAAAGTGACTAGAAGAGGCACCCTAATGTGGCAATTATTTTTCTCTTGTGTTATGTATTGGTAAGAGTTCCCATTTTTCCAAGCTATTGTCTTTTTTTGGCCAATACATGTAACGAAAATATGAGTATCAGGAACTTACTATGGAGAATGGTGTATAGTCCATGCTTCTGATGCCAAAAAATAGTCAGCATAAGAAGCAAAGAGTAGCATAAAATGGAAATGAAAATCCAGATGAAAAGTTTCTCAGAAAATCTTTCACTAGATTCATATAGCTTAGCTTTGAAACAACTGTGGATGAGGTCAGAAACCTGACATCCCACATTCTCCATATTTTATCCGTCTTGTGGAAAACAAGGCAAGAAATTTCTAACATCTTCCGACTGAAAGTTCAGCCAACTTCTGGTCATCAAAGTTGTTCACACTACCATGTGAACAAATCACCCGACAAACATCTCTGCGTCCAGAGTCGAAATTTGGGAATTAGGTATGCTAACCTCATTTTATCAGAGAGACCTTTGATCAAACACTTTACTTCTCTACCTTTCAATCTTCCCATCTCCAAACAAAGCTAATCTGACTTGCAAGGTTTGTAGGAAATGCAATGAATAACTGCAAATTGCTTTTAAAAATCTCAAATTGAAACTCAGCAAATTATTCTTATTATTAATATTACTAATAAAGCTGAGGAAATAAGCTCATCTTTCACCTTGACTGGAACCATAAAAGGCAAAATAGGACAGGACATTTTCAGGAGTGATATTTAGCTGGATGAGGCTGAGAGCAGCACAAAATATTTTATCCAGCAGTAATTTAAACAAAGTCAGAGTGCACTAAAAGAGCAAATAAGTATGATAACAAGGTGACAGTCTGTAAGAGACACTGTACTGTATTGAGACTGATATGCAGCATGGACAAGGTAAGGGACAATATGAACAAAAATGTGACCTACTGTGACAAAGTTTCATTGTATTTTAGTTTTCAGTCCCATAAATATTTTTCAGCCAGCACTGTGTGTCCTCTTAGAGAGCCAGAAGCATGGCTTCCTGAAAACATCGTGGAACTAAATTTTATTTTCTTGGTCACTTTTCTCATTGACAATGATAAAAGCCATTGGCTAACCAAAGTGAGTTTGGTGGTTGTTTTCTGATTTCTAGTAACAAAATACCATTGTCATAGATTCCAAACCACGAAATCAGAAATTATTTCTAATTTGAACTTCCCATGCTCTAAGCAATGTCTCTCTCTGCAGACTCCAACAGTGATGAACTACTGGTTTTAATCTCTTGGCACAATGGTAAAAATTAATCCCAAGAGTTGTGTATTTCTGGATCCTCAGAAGTCTGAATGTATAAGGTCAGTGCAATGCTTATTAGAGCAAATAATTTTACTCAGAAACTTAGGACATAAAACTTAGTATTCCCAATATTAAAATTATTAATTGACACAACTTTTACTTAATTAGAAAAGAAAAATAGTATTTTTGGGGGGCATGGTTCTTTTAGGTGTTTGGGATGATCGTGTTTCAGGTAGGATTTTCTCTTGAGTTTTTGTGGAGAGAGAAGGGTATGTCTAGAGGATAATCCCAATTTTAGAGTGAACAGATTCACCCTGTTGCTGTGTCTTCTTTTTTTCCAAAAACTAGAGAGGCAGCATAAGATGACTAGGCTCCCATTTGAGGCTTCTCCATTATGTGTCTAAAGATAGACTGACCTTTATAAACAAGCTTAAACTTACTGCACTAATACAACAGAAAATATCCCATCTCTGAAGTACACATAATTTCAAAACAGTATTGCTTCTTGGTCTATGTAGACTTAACAAAGAGCTACTAATAAACATTTTTTTTTTTCCCCCCCTGAAGTATTTCAAATGTCATCAGTACTGAGAAATGTTCCTCTACAGCCATGTTGAAATGTGGAATTTGGCTTGATCAAATAACGATGAATTTGCCACGTGAAACATTTCTAGTCTTCATCATGTCCCCTTCATGAGACACAACATTAATTGGGAGCATGAGGCTGGAGAAATTGCCAGTGTCATCAAATCCAGATCCAATTATTGCAAACAATGACCTCATGCAACCCTGTTGATAAGTCTTCATGTTCTGTCTCAGATTTTTCTTCTACTACTCCAGAGTTTAGAAACTTTCTCTGAGTTTTCAGCTTACAATTATTCTTAGGCTGATGCTCCTAGGTCTTCACTGTCCTATAACTAATGGACTGCGTTCTCCTCTACTGTGAATTAGATGGGGTAGTCAGCTAAGGATCAGAATAGCTGGAATTGAATTAATATGGACTGTGTTACACTAAATGTCACATGAGATAAGTACAGCAAGGTCCCTCCTGACATACAATTCTAACACAAATTTTTGCTTCTGGATTTATTATTCCCTTACTTGTTCTTTGCAGAGGCAGATTCCTGATCCTTTGAAGATCCTGACAAATATGTGACCAGATGTTTCTAAACCCCTTTCCAGAATAATTTTCAATTTTCCTCTCCAGGAGCTTCTGCAGTCGTCTCCTACTTGCCTCTGGAACTGCAGGAAGTAATAAAGAAGAGTAGGAATAATTGAAGCCAAGCAGCTAAGAGAGTAAAATAACTAAATATAAAAGGAAAATAACATATTTATACTTCCCACAAGCACAGCAAGGGGCTTCCTTTGTCTCCATTCCTTTCTACAGTATTTAAATAGTTAAAGATGTACCACATGCCCTAATTAAGAGGATTTCCTCAGGTTCATATTGATAGTCTTTTGTTTAATAACCTTGTGTTGGCCTGTTTTATGTGGTACTTTATCACCGCAAATTTTATCTGGGGATATGGTATGGACCAGAATACCAGGAGCTATAGAAAATATAACCCAAAATGTCATATTAAATTGACTGAGCTTTAAATTTTGCTGATTGCTTTTAGAAGTAGAAAATAGACATATTCTCAGATTCACTTGGTTCAATGCCCATGTGGTGATTGTACTGGAATAGTAGTTTTTAGTAATAAGCATATTGAAGGATTCAGAATCATAGAATAGTTAGGGTTGGAAGGGACCTTCAAAGGTCATCTAGTCCAACCCCCCTGCAAGGAGCAGGGACATCTCCAACCAGATCAGGTTGCTCAGAGCCCCGTCCAACCTGGCCTTGAATGTTTCCAGGGATGGGGCATCCACCACCTCTCCAGGCAACCTGAACCGGTGTTCCACCACCCTTATTTCCTTTATTCCAAGTAAGAATTTACCTCCTTCTATTTTAAAACCATTACCCCTCATCCTATCACAACAGGCCCTGATAAAAATTTTCTCCCCATCTTTCCTATAAGCCCCCTTTAGGTACTGGAAGGCTGCTGTAAAGTCTCCCTGGAGCCTCCTCTTCTCCAGGCTGAACAGCCCCAACTGTCTCAGCTTGTCCTCATAGGAGAGGCACTCCATCCCTCTTATCATCTTTGTGGCCCTCCTCTGCACCCTTTCCAACAGGTCTACATCCTTCTTACATTGGGAGCTCTAGACCTGGATATAGTATTCCATTTGTTTCCAATTTGTTTCAGTTTTTCCTGTTTTATTGTGGAAGGAGCAAATTTAAATAGTATTTTTAGAGTTGCAATGTCAAGCACATAGAGAAAAATTTCTCAAGCTTCATGATATCACATTTTATTATGTGAAAAGTTCCCAGCTTGCTCTGGGGATGTAGCAGGATCACACAGGGAGCAGACCGTGCCTCCAGGACTCACTGCTGCCTTTGAGGGAAGAAAAGTCTACTAGGAAAGGAACCATGGGAAATCAGAGGGTGGCTTCCTCTCTAAGACAAATTGTGTTTGATTTTTTTTTTTTCTGGACAGCTTCTGGTTCACTTGTGGCTATTGCAAGTTACTTCTTCTGTGATACTTGTTCCTTATATGTTTTTCATTTTATTCCTTAGTCGTTTTTCATTTTATGGGTGTTGAACTTTGAGACTCTGAGTTTTGCATGAAACCCGTGGCAGAATGACGTAGTAAAGTTTAGAGTCCCATTGAGTTGTGCTCTAACTCTGATCCATTCTTCTCTTCTGAAGGCTGTATGATCAGGTGAACCCCAAACAAATTAACAAATTCTTCTATAGGTGTGAAACTGAAAATCTGACAAATCCAGAACTCCTCACCAGATTTCTAAGTGGGTACAGGTGAATCAAGACCACCATGATGAAAACTTTGTCTTCAGATTATAGTTTTTACTCTCGAACTCACCAGAAGCAGTATGTAATTAGCACTTACTTGTATCATTCATTTTAACCAGACGATTCATCTGGAAGAAGGAGGAAAAAAATGACGTTATTTAAAAACTTTAGGTTTGGAGAAACGGTACTTGAAAAAATGAATAGTCAGATAATTTTTGAGAAGCTCTGCATGTGACATTTTTGTAAATAGATTACAAAAGCACTACAGAAGATTTGACATTATTAACACTAAAAATATTACAAGAATCTAATCCTGCAAGATGTTGAGTCTATAGGAACATGCAACATTTGGCAGCTCTCAGGAAGCTCTCAATAACTCTTAGATTCAGGCTTAAAGTGCTGTGATCCTGAGTTGCCCATTAAAGATGCACTAAATGTTTCCACTAAGGGAAGTCCCAATTATGTGGTTTTATATAGAAAAAGGGAAAGTTAATGAATGGAAATGTAACAGCTCTGACGTGCTGAAGCACTGAGCTATCATAGCTCTCATAACTTTCCCAGGGAGGTAAATATGCTCTTTCCAGCTTCTCAGAAGTTATTACTGCATCTGATTTTCAGGCAGTAGAAGGGTAAGAAGGGGGAAAATCAGTGGCAACTTTTTAGGTTTTTCATAATGAAAATTTTAAAAGCTGTTTTTAAATGATCAGTAGGGAAATACCATATTTTTATTAAAGAAGAAAACATGGATGTTTTACATGTTTGTTGGTTTGTATCTAATAAAATAGTCGTGTTGGCTAACATGCAGCATGTCATGTTAGAAAATTCCTGAATTCAAAAGTAATTTTAATTTCAGCTCAAACTTTTGAGTTTTACAGCTGTCCTGTAGAACACTCTAATACCAGTTTTTAGCCCTTCCATTTTGAAAAGGGATTAAGATGCACTGGAGGGAGATAAAATTATAGGCTGAATTTTAGGTATATTATTACTGGAGCACGTACCTTAGGTATATTATTACTGGACCTTGGTACCTTGTTTTAGTTATCTGTATTACAGTGAAAAGATTCACCTTCTGGAAGCTGCAGTCTGTTTCAGTTGTCTACTGAAGAACTTGCTTTGGTTAGAAATCCAACTTTCATATACTAGAGTGTACTGGATTAATGCTGCTTATCCTGTCTGTTGTTTCCACCATCTGTCTCTCTGCTTGTTTCCCTCTATTTTTATATTCCTGGTAGCAGATATGTAAGAGCTCCCCTGTTTCCCTCTACAGCTTTTTGCTGTTACGATGATAGCAGCTGGCACTCTCCACTGATATCGGAGCCCTGTTGGGTTGCAGTTGCACTTTCTAAAAGGCAATTTCAGCCCTAAGGACTGTCCTGTGCAAATACAAGGAAGAATGGATGCAAAAGTGACCATGGAAGGGCAGGTGAATTTGACATAATCCTCAGCCCACCTTCATTGAGAATGAAACCCAAGTTTCTTGCTGTAAAACTCTGTATGCAACCCAATAAACCTTCACATCTCTGTGCATTGCCTGGTTTTAGCGTCATTTTAAAAGAGGGTCAGTAGTGATGCAGATGAATGCAAAGCCATAGTGAGAAACAAGGCAATTCATTAAGCCCCAAGGCAGATAAAATCTGTACCCACCAAAGCAGATAAATCCTCAATGTTGTATTAAAGTGCGGATGTCTGTAGTGTAGGTTTGTCCCATCCCAAGTGTGCATGTCCACATAGACAGTGAGTGAAATTTGTCTCGTCTTAAAAGGAAATGCTTATGTTTGTTAGGGTGAGTCACATTCTTATTTCCGTTGACTCCACTGACTGTGGAATCTATTGCTCGTTAACTATAATGATAACCTAAACTCCCTGCTCATATGGAGATGGCTGAATTGAAACCCCCGAAATAGAGCAGAAGAACCCATTTTTGGTTCTTTTATGTGAGACCAAGCTGTACTTTACAGAAGACCATTTTCATCCATACGAGCTTCAGTGACTTCATTGTATGTGTTCAGCTGTCTTGTTTGACTTTATGGAGAAACTCAGTGATTTCACTTTCCTCATTTAGAAACTTCCCTCCCACCCCAAGTTCTCGGGTCACTTGATAGCTAACAGTTTTATGTCCTTTTACTTTCTCTGGGGGAGTGGCAGGTGGGGAGTGGGGAGAAGAAGGAGAGAAGATGTATCAGAAAAGGAGGTTGTTTTGTCCTATATTTTGCAGAGACCCCAAATGAGAAAATGAAATTGTTCAGGTTTTTTTTACCACCTATAGCTCCTGAAATATTACAACTGTCTTCTGCAGAATGACTTGTTTGCAATACTTTGTTTCTGTGACTGGGCAGCAGAGATGGAGCGAAAGGTTGGGAAAGGAAACTATGCACAGCTACTCACTGCCTTCGTATTTCCAGTTATCACACTTCAGGCATCCAGTCTTGGCACATAAAGGTGAAAGAATTATCAATATCTAAAGGAGTCAAGTATTCAGCATCCTAGTGCTTGGTGAGTAGCAAAGCTAGCATGCTTGGCAGGGAAATACGATTATAGATAGCTCTTGAAACACAGAACGTATCTCTCACACCATCATAGTTTGGAGTCTGTCTTTGATGAAGAGGTCAGAAAGGAAGTCTTGATGAAAGAAGATAAATCAGAATGGTTTTCAGCAGGAAAGAAACAACATATCTGCTTGTTGCTGTGTATGGTAAAGCCCTTACAGATAAAACAGCATAGATGAAAAGGGGAGGGAAATCCCAAAAATTATAATTAAGCTATACCAAATGGCAATCTTATTTAGAATTCCTCTATGTTTTCCTCAATTCATATCCTCTGTTAAAAGGTATCTGGTAATGATGTGTGTTGGTTATGTGTAGTGAGGGGGGGCTGTGGTAGCAGGTTCTGTAAGAAGCTGCTAGAAGTTGCTCCCCTCTGTCCAGTAGACTTGTTCAGGCCTGGGGCAGACCCGCTGCTGGCCAGGGCCGAGCCAATTGGTGTCAGAATGTTCCCTGATAACGCCTCTGAGATAACATATTTAAGAAGGGGAAAAGCAGAAGAAAAAAGAAGTGAAGATATGAAGAAGCTGGAGCAGGGGCAGAGAGGGGGAGGCGCGAGCCTTGTGGGCCTTGTGGCCTTCACCCTCTGGCCTTCTGCCGCGTGGCCGACTGGGCCCAACTCGGCCCGTCCTGGCTGCAAGAAGTGGAGAGGAGATGAGATGTGAAGAGATCCTGAGAGGCGTCTGCCTGCCTGTTGTGAAGAATGTCTTGTGAGAAGAACGGCTGCAGATGCCAAGGTCAGTGAAGAAGGAGGGGGAGGAGTAATGTGGCTCCTGGCCAAGATTCCCCGGCAGCCTGTGGTGATGACCATGGTGGAGCAGGCTGTCCCCCTGCAGGCCCATGGAGGAGCAGAGATCCACCTGCAGCCCGTGGAGGACCCCACACCGGGGCAGGTGGATGCCTGAAGGAGGCTGTGGCCCGTGGAGGCCCCGCTGGGGCAGCTGCTCTGGAGGGACTGCACCCCGTGGAAAAATGACTGACGCCAGAGCAGTTTCACGAAAGACTGTAGCCCATGGGTGGGACCCCACTCTGGAGCAGGGGAGGAATGTGGAGTTCTTCCCCTGAGGAGGAAAGAGCAGTGTAAAGTGATGTGTGATGAACTGACTATAACCCCCATTCCTTCTTCCCCCCTGTGCCGTTCCGGGAGGGGGAAGGAGGTAGAGATAATTGAACATAACATTAAGCCTGGGAAGAGGGAGGAGTGGGAAGAAGTTACTTTGTTCTCTTTCTCGTTATCCTGCTTTTTTTTTTTAATAATAAACAAACAGTTTTCCCCAAGTCGAGTCTATTTTGCCCCTAATGGTAACTTTAAGGATCTCTCCCTGTCCTTATCTCAAACCTCAAGCATTTTTCTTATATTATCTCTGCCTATTCCCTCAGAGGGTGGGGAGAGTGAGAGAGAGAATGCATAGCTTTGTCCCAAGTGGGGCTAAACTGCAACATGATGTTAGTATGGAACATGCCTTGAATCCTAACAGACAGAGTAGGTTAACTGAATGTAACTTCAGGTTTATGTTTTTCCTTCCAGGCTTAAAACTTCCTACCTGCTCTGAGATGGCTTGCCTTGCATCTACCTCTATAGAGTATCAGTGGTTACATAAAACCCAGAAACCATCCAAGCAATGGTAGATTTATTAAAAGACTTACTGTTTACATCAAAGCTTTTTATGACATACGTTAATGCAAACAGAAACTGGCTATTCACTGGCAAAACTATTAGCTTTTACAATAGGTAGGATAATGCATTGACCTTGTATAAAGGATTGAAATGAGCATATAGCAGTTTGCTTTTGGTGCGGAAAGGCTACATGATTCCTATAAATGGACTAATAAAAATAGGTAATGATGTACCACATTCCTGTGTTCTTATGATTATTTTTTTATAAGACCATGAAAATGTTTCCACATCAAATATCTTTTAACATGGGAAATTAAGATATGTTCTCAGGTATATTCAAACAATGTTTTTACAGTATGATGTCCATGAATACAAAATATTAATATTTAAATCTAAATGAAGTACCCAGTAAAAACATATCATGTAGTTAAAAATCTTAGGAATAAAACCATAGATAAAAAAATAGATCTCTAGATAAAATAGAGAAAAGATTTTTTTTTCCCTGGAAAAAATTCCGACATCTGTCCTTGTTCTTGTTTCTCCTTTGCTTGAGAGAGATTGAGGCAAGAACAGCTAAAGTCTTGTCTTCCTTAAGGAACTTAAATAGTGCTTATTAATTTCCTAATCTGCTGTTTCTCTTGTTTCAGTTTATGAAAGTAAAATATTTCCTAAATTAGCTCGTCGGTGGACAAGGGACGAGCAAGGGATGTCATCTACCTGGACTTGTGCAAAGCTTTTGACACTGTCCCACACGACATCCTTCTCTCTAAACTAGAGAGGCATGGGTTTGATGGATGGACCACTCGGTGGATAAGGAGCTGGCTGGATGGCCACACTCAGAGAGTGGTGGTCAACGGCTCGATGTCCAAGTGGAGACCTGTCACGAGTGGCGTCCCTCAGGGGTCCGTGTTGGGCCCGGCCCTGTTCAACATCTTTGTCGGCGACATGGACAGTGGGATAGAGCTGTCTCATATCCACAGCAAGTTCGCCGATGACACCAAGCTGTGTGGTGCTGTCGACACGCTGCAAGGGAGGGATGCCATCCAGAGGAACCTGGACAGGCTGGAGCGGTGGGTCCGTGCCAACCTCATTAAGTTCAACCAGGCCAAGTGCAAGGTCCTGCACATGGGTAGTGGCAATCCCAGGCACAAATACAGGCTGGGCGGCGAATGGATGGAGAGCAGCCCTGAGGCGAAGGACTTGGGTGTGCTGGTGGACGAGAAGCTCAACATGAGCCAACAATGCGCTCTTGTGGCCCAGAAGGCCAACGGCATCCTGGGCTGCATCAAGAGGAGCATGGCCAGCAGGTTGAGGGAGGTGATTCTCCCCCTCTGCTCTGCCCTGGTGAGACCCCACCTGGAGTACTGTGTCCAGTTCTGGAGCCCCCAACATAAGAAGGACATGGACCAGCTGGAGAAGGTCCAGAGGAGGGCCACAAAGATGATCAGAGATGGAGCACCGTTCCTATGAGAACAGGCTGAGAGAGTTGGGGCTGTTCAGCCTGGAGAAGAGGAGGCTCCGGGGAGACCTGATAGCGATCTACCAGTACCTCAAGAAAGATGGGGAGAGGCTGTTCAGTAGGGCCTGTTGTGACAGGACGAGGGGTAATGGTTTTAAAATAGAGGGAGGTAGATTTAGATTGGATATTAGGAAAAAAAATTTTACGATGTGAGTTGTAGAACACTGGAACAGGTTGCCCAGAGAGGTGGTGGAAACCCCATCCCTGGAAACATTCAAGACCAGGCTGGATGAGGCTCTGAGCAACCTGATCTAGTTGGGGATGTCCCTGCTCCTTGCAGGAGGGTTGGACTAGATGACCTTTGAAGGTCCCTTCCAACCCTAACCATTCCATGATTCTATGATTCTATATTCCAGTTGCACCTGTAACATAACTTGTCTTCTTTCACTGGCAACTGCGCCTTGCTTATTGATTTAACTGCCTGCACACACACATACAATTTCCTGATACAACTATGTCTACAAGGAGAGTATAAGATGTTTGAATCTGCCTGAAATCTTTTTAGCTCTTACAACTTCATGTTTTAGCCACTCATGAGTACATGAGTGTGCTTATTGAAGGAAACAGTCACATATATATGAAAGCATATAGTATCTGTACATTATGTATAAATACATGTAGGCAATGAAGAGTATTAACTGAATGCTTACTTTCTGTTTCAGGAAGAAATTGGGTTATGAATATCTGTATGTCATGAGAACATGAGATCAGAGGCTATATAGTGATATCAAAAGTAGGAGGCCCATGCATGTATTTAGCTCATCCATTAAAAAAAAAAAAAAGTATTTGTAATGTTATTATTCATAAACTTTTTTTTTTGTTTCTTAGTATTAGATTTTTGTCTGTGCTTTATTTTTTATGTGTCATATGAAGCTTTTGAAAGTAAGTA
>JAAGAY010134822.1:0-15580 GCA_011801015.1 Ardeotis arabs
TCTTGGATGCCCCATCCCTGGAAACATTCAAGGCCAGGTTGGATGGGGCTCTGAGCAACCTGATCTAGTGGGGGATGTCCCTGCTCCTTGCAGGGGGGTTGGACTAGATGACCTTTGAAGGTCCCTTCCAACCCTAACCATTCTATGATTCTATGATTCTAAGGAGAAAAAGAAAAACATTCTTCAAAAAAGAGAGACACACATACAAGATGCAAACAGAGAACATGGTTTATAAAAACGGGCGTTGATGTAAATGTAAGAAAGCACAGTCAGTATGCCAAGATTACATATACTCTAAATAAATCAGAGGCAGACACTGCCATTCCATCATGATCTCATACGTACATACAACATACATAACGCAGAAGTTAAATGCTTTTTATCCGGGGTATCCAAATTTTTGATCCAGACTGGTCAGACATTCCTGTAATGTGTCTTATTTTAGAGGCGTGGCTGGCATTATGTAATATCCCCTCCCTTCACAAGCGTTTGGAGAATTCCTACGGAATTGTCTCCTCCCGCCTGCGACTCCACGTGGGAAAATGAGACATGACTTCACTGGCACCAATTTGGGGCCACCATGGGACCTCACTTCAGCGTAACACACACAGTTTCCAGGGTAATCAGGTGAAGCACACTGCTCTTTGACTCAAGGAACGAATCTAGATGCTGTGCTCTCTCCATTGACAGGGACAGACCACAGACTTCTACGTAGCTCAAGACAGTTGAGACCAATTCCATCCAAAATGACTTGATCACTGTAAAGATTAGTGAAAAAAAATGCAATTTCAAACCAAGTTGGTTTTCACTTGCGTACCAAATACCTTCCTGTGGATTATGTTGCCTAAGGTCCTTCAGACTCGGTGACCACAGATCTACCTCATCCCTACCTCGTCACTTACTGTATAGTCATACATACAGCCAACACGCTGCAGAAATAACAGGAGATAAAAGCCACTTCCAGTCTTTGAATGACTCTGAGAAGGGTTTATTAACAATTTATGTACTGGGTGACCCTCATTATGTTGTCAGAAGTTCAGCCTACCATTAAGGTCAGATAAAACCAGCATTTTGCTAAGCAGTCTTTATCATTTGCTGCAACACTCCAGTGGAAGAATGTCTTATTTGGACACCATTATTTTTTCTAGGCAGTCTATTTAAAAGATACACTCATCAAAGGAACAAATCTTTCTGTAGATGTATAGTTTGTTCTTCCCACCTACTAGGAATGCATCTGCTTCCACAAAAAAAAGAGTATTTTTGCAGTATTCTTTTCAATGTAAACAGTGTTTTACATGCTCCAAGGCAGACCCTAGCAATGTCATAAATATCACTCTGCCTGTAAACTCTGAGAGCATGTTCTAAAATAATATTAGCTACAAAATTCTTCTTTTGCCACATTTGTTTCTTATTTTTGTTCATTGTTCCTGGTGTTGCAGATTCTCGTTGGTGTAAACCAGCACAGTCCCCCTGCTACTAATGAAAGTACAAAAATATATGTAGCAGTTTAAGAACTTGGATCACGGAAATTTAAAACTACACTGAATGATGCACTCGGGACTATTCCTCAGAGCAGAATCCTGCAAGAATACAGAATAGCATAGATTTGTGACCAGAGCAAAAAGCTGGATGTCAAAAAGAATAGGTTCTGTCACCAGACAGCTGTGTAAGTATAACTCACTTTCATTTTGTTCCCTGTGAAACAATGACCGTAGTTTCACCAAGGTCAGAAAGAGAGTCACCAGCATATCCAGCAATAATATTATTAATTAATATACTCTGCCTTAGGTATCTTGAAAGGCTTCATTTAGTAGGCCTTTAAAGTATCCTTAGAGCCACAGTGGAAAGGAGTTATTAACAGCACAGTTTGTTATTATAAATAGTTCTTTTCCATCTCTGAGTTTTGATCTCGGTGATCTTATAAACAAACTATGGAAAAAGTGGCAGCTGTTATCTTGACAGATGGATCTCAGGCACTGCTCTGCTGGACGTTAGACAGTCATCTCTCTGGAGAACAATAGGAATTTCCAAGTGCCTGTATCTATTTTCATCTACTTAATAAGGCACTCATGTCTTGGACTAGTGAAGGGAAGAAGCAAGGAGAATGTAAAATAAATGTTTTAGAGGAAACATCTCAGAGCAAGAGGTGAGAATCAGATGAGTATCACCTATTAGTGACTTCCCCCTTGAGTTTTATTGAACTGACAGACAGAAAAAAAAATCAGAAGTTTCTTATAGAGGCAATGGAGGTGAACAGGCATTTCCAGAAGGTGAGATACAGAAAGCCTCCACTGAGTCAAGTGCAGCCTGTAGTCAGCCATCAGGACAAGGTAAGAATAAGGATGCACCTCAATTTTCATCTCCTCCTAGAATTTAGCATCATCTATTTTGGATGTAGAGCTTTGGATCTTATTTTAAGGACAGACACAAGCCTCAGAAAGGTTCATCCTTTTTAAAGGGTGGTTGCTAGAGAGGGTGCTGCTGCCCACCTCTTCTATCATAAACACTTGCCAAGAGCACCGGGAGTTCAAGTCCACCTCAAGCCTGAATTTAAACCCATGTCCTTCACCTTTTATGATGGTATTCTCATCATTGGACAACCAAACACTCAACAGCATCACCCTCCGTGCTCCCACTTGAATCTGTATGGTAGCTGGAAATGGAGAATGACAAAGCTAGGAGAAAACTAAGCACATAGTGACTGGGGAGGTCAGTGGGATGGACAGAGACCTGGATCCCAGTCCTTGCTCCCAGGACTTGTCGGATCAGTTGTGCCTGATGTTGTGCAGGGTTTGCCCCTGCAGTGTTTAGACAAAGTCCTCACTGACTTCAGCAGGAATCTGAGGATGGATTGCACAGACCACAACGTTTTTCCAAAAGCAAAAGCATTTGCATGCTCAGGACTGCTGCAAACCAAAGACATTGTAAATTAAGCTGGTTTAGATACTGCAAATAGAAATAGTAGTCAGTCCATAGACACAAACAACAAAGCTAAACATTGCCAAAAATACCTCAATAGTGCAACAGAGTGGAAAATAACAGAAGCTGAGAGTGGACGAAACAGTGAAGCATTACATAAACAAATGTATTATTACACCAGCAACAAAAAGCCAGAAGATTTCAGACTCTACAGTAAAATGTGTAATATTATCATCCGTAAAAGCAAATACATTGCATAACTCAGAGGAATTGCTGTAGACCAGACAGCTCTCTGTCACAGGTTGCACTATCTTTTATCATCCCAGTAACTGTAACTGAAAATGTAGCATCCTATATCAGTAACTTACCATATGAAGTCAGTAAAAATCTGTTCCTAGCAATCAAATGGCCAAAACATACACATCACGATCACACTAACAAAGGATGCTTTTCTGTATAATAACAAAAATATTTTCTGACAAATAACGGATTGTTCTGCTCCATTTTATGCAAAATTCTAAAGAAAATACAATTCAGAGTTGAATAGAATAAAAGAGTGAAATGTTTTGCTTTAGAAAATAAAAAGATGCCTAATGTCCATCTGAATTGTTTAATTCTACTGAGAATACATTGCTTTGTTTTCAGATATTAATATGAACTATTTAAATTCAGCTTTGATGAGGCCTAGGGAGTTCACAAACACTACCGCCTTTCCAATTCTTTAACACCCAGTATTCCTTAGCTACGTCCAAACTAAAAGACACTGGAGATATTAAGGAGAAAACATGGAGGGAAAAGAAAGAAGTTAAAATTCATAAGGAGTGTGCTGAAGCAGAGGCGTATCAGATAAAATCCAAGTATCCAGACAACCAAACCAGACAAAAGAAAGGCAGAACTGACCTAAAATTTGGATCAAAGAAGCTGAGATTTAATTGAGAGAGATACAGTTATCTGGCCTAAAATAATAATTCACCCAGACACTCAGAGGTATTTTACATCACTTCCAAAAATAATTGAACAGATTTTCCCTGACCAGGTTATATGGCTTACTCTGTAACCCATAATACGTAATGTTACGGAACACATAAAAGCTCCACTCGTTCAGGCTGCTGCTTCCATTTTCCCATTTTGCACAGCAAAGAAAAAGGCTTGTGGGAGTTAATTTATCTCAGTCCTGTGTACCATTTTGTCGCTTAAACACGCATCTGCAGATTTACTGGCTGCCTGCATAGGGAGTTCAGCGGTCCCGCTCGCAAGGGCAGCAATCACCCAGGCTACTGAGTCTCTGGAAATCATTCATCTGAATGGTAAGTACTCTGGCTGTTCATGTCATCAAACATTTGCCATGAAAAAAAAAAGGAAATAAAATGGAAAATTACATAAAACCCATGAACTTACATAATCCAAGCTTCAAATAAATTCTAAAAACTCCGCTGATTCAACTCAAAGCTGACATGGGTACAAATCTCTCTCCTGGGAGAACAAGTTTACTTGTGGCTTTTTCAAGAAAAAGGATGCAGAGAATTTCAATTTGTAGGTATATGTAATCTGTGTTCTCTAACACAACTGTCTACCTGTGAGCTTCTGCCTGCCCAACGTGACCAAAGATCGCTTAGGATGCAGCCAGGCACGCTTAAGCCATAACTCTGTTTTAACAGGACCAAACCACATGAAAGCATATTCTGCATCTCATTTCACATCTCACGTGCTCTGCACAGTCTGCGGGCTCAGGCAGTATCCTAGAGACACAGAGCACCATACATTGCACTCCTATTTTGTCTATTATCAGTATCCACCTAGCACAATAAGTATCACCGTGTAGTCAAAAACACCACTTTCACCAAATCCATCTACCATTTTTGGCATCATTTTACTGCTTTCAACTTAATGATCTGCCCTGAAGACACAACGCTTAGATTAATGAGAACTCCCTCATCATCATTTTTTCATATTAGGAAAAAATTTTAAAGCTGAGGGTGGTAGAACACTGGAACAGGTTGCCCAGAGAAGTGGTGGATGCCCCATCCCTGGAAACATTCAAGGCCAGGTTGGATGAGGCTTTGAGCAACCTGATCTGGTTGGAGATGTCCCTGCTCCTTGTAGGTGGGTTGGACTAGATGACCTTTGAAGGTCCCTTCCCACCCAAACTATTCTATGATTTTATGATCAGTACTCAGTCTCCACCCATACATAATTCGGATGAAGACTTCTCCTCTATGCCCATAACCTTGGCTAATGCTCCAAATAAACCTGTGCTTTATAGCTTATGATGTGCTCCTAAATTATGGCTTTCAAATTTTTTGAGTCTTTCTTTGATACAGGAGTCTTTGCTGAGATCAGTCATTGGCTGCATTTTCTTGATAAGCTGAAAGGCTTAGCGGAGTTTTGCTTTTGTCTTGTTTGGCATCAGTGGTTCCTCTCATAGACATCATGGCATGGTGAGGGTGCTCAGGAAGAACCTGTGGCTCTTCCTGACCACCAGCTTTGAAACAATACCACGCAAGCTATCTCTCTGCTGTCTTGCACAGCTACTTCACTCGTCCATCACACCCCGTATGTCGGGGAAAACTCTGTTTATACTACAAGTAAGTTTTCCAATTATGAAAACGCTCAGTGGAGAACTTCATGTCAAGCAGGTTGTGCCATGTAATCATGACTTCAGTGTCTGCCCTACCACACAGGTTTCATGGATGGAGCGCAAGCCCGCTATCCTCTGCAGGTTTGCAATATTAGCCTCTTCTCTGCCTTTGTAAGCACTAATGGATGAATATCTTATATATCTTCCATATCTTATATATAGGACACTGCTGCTTGGACCCCATCCTGAATGTCAACCTGAGTACTTGGTGAAGGGGAGGTATCTAAAGCTATCATATTATTTGCTGGATCAAAAGTCTAAGGCAGCCATAACAATTCTGGTAGTTCAGTTTTATGCATGTATCTGCAATTTTTGGGTGCTTTGCCTTTTAAAGTCAAAACATCACTCTGCCTTTCTCCTGCACTGAGTGCCCTACTGTTTACCTACTAGCAGGAGGATTACACACTGCCTTCTGTCCTTACAGACCTTCACTTTTTTACTTGTTCACGGCCCTCTTCGAGAGGCTGTCACACGTTTCAAAGCTCAGTATGGCTGGTATTTAGGAGCCAATTCTCTAGGAAAAAAAAACCGCATATAAATTTTTGCACAGCTTGCAAATGAACCAGCGAGCCCTCCTGTGATCTGCCATTAGTACCAAGGTGGTTTCCTTACAGTAAACAGCCTTTTCTGCAAAGATCTGAACACCTGGCAGTCTGCTGCTGTTTCAGGGTAATACTTTTCCTACTTCTGTTACACCAAATTACGTGCATAGTACAAGTGCACCTTGCAAGGAGCCAGAACTCAAAGAGTGTTTAGCTGCGTCTCTTTGAAGGAAACTGCTTTACAGGACCCAAGTACTGGTGCATTGCAGATTGTCATTTTTAGCTGCTGCAATACCACGTCGTGTTTTGGTGCCTGCTGCCAGGTGACATCATCTCGTAGCAACTTTTTCAGCGGAGCAGCCAAAGCTGCTTCTCCCAGGATACTGCTGACTAGAAATCCAACAATACTATATTTTATTTATTTTTTTTAGCCTTCCTGTTAGAATCATAAAATCATAGAATGGTTAGAGTTGGAAGGGACCTTCAAAGGTCCCAGTCTAGTCCAACCCCCCTGCAAGGAGCAGGGACATCCCTGACTAGATCAGGTTGCTCAGAGCCTCATCCAGCCTGGCCTTGAATGTTTCCAGGGATGGGGCATCCACCACCTCTCTGGGCAACCTGTTCCAGGGTTCTACAACTCTCATTGTGAAAAATTTTTTCCTAATATCCAATCTAAATCTACCCCCCTGGGAACAGAGACTGCCGATACTGCTGTAGTACAGCCTAAAGGTGGGTGATATCTATACCCAACAAACACGTAAGCAATATCAATTCTTCACAACTGGTGCATGCATGGATACACACAATTCTATTTTCTCACATTAGCTTGAGCTCTGTGTCAGGTTCTCTGTTTAGTAATCCAATAATGGCTAGAGGTGAAGCCCTAGCAGCGAAAAAAAGCAAGAGAAAGGCCTTGTTTGCCATGCTGCAAGGATGATTTCTGCTACAAATGCTTCACAGGCTAAGAGCACGACATCAGGCTGTGGTGTAACACGGACTGCAGGTCCAGGCTGCGAGTCTGAACACATCTGTGTCGGCCTCCAGGTCAAGTTTGAATTTTAGAGATGCACTGTGCATGTTCAAATCAAATACCAAACCTCCTCTGGGTGAGCTCCAAGGCCTGTATTGACTCTTGGTATTGCTTAATAAAGAGGGGAGGTAAATTTAAACTACAAGTCTTTGTCCTTTTTTTTTTTCAGATGATCTAATGCTTTGCACAGCCATAAAAATCACAAAGATTTTCACACAGGACAAGAAGTTGAGTGAGCATTTCTAGCTATGGCACAATGTATGTTTTTACCCTGAGGCAGACAGGCTTTGTCCCAGTGACCGGGAGAACATGTTATCTGATCCCTAATTTGTTTAACAGCCCATAGAACCTTTTTAGGCTGGTGCCCAGATATGATCTTTATTTCTGTCTTTGTGGTGACAGTGCTACCAGACTCAGTGCACTGGGCCACGTCTCACTTTGGTTGCTTATATCTCAATCATTTAAGCTCTCAGAACACAAATCAGTGTCACCTGCATTTTTAAGACCTTCTAAACCTTGTTCTGATCTCATTCAGAGCAACTTCAACATCCTGCTTGCTCTGCCAAAGTGTTAAAGAATGCAAAGCAGGAGCGCTACCTTTTTATCTGCTTCAGAAGCCTTCATGGAGATTAGGAAGTGTTGCTCTGATCCCTCCCAGTTCTATGCCACCTTGCTATCTGGACACAAAAGGTCAGATTTTAAGCTGGGGTAAATCCGTTGAACCTCAAAAAGGTCAATAGAGCAATGCTAGCTTGTCCCAGCCGAGGAGAAATTCTCACTGAGCCATTCCAGAGCTATGAGACTTGGGATACAGAGGTTCTCCCACCACACACTTTCCTATAACCATTTTATAATCTCCTACACAGTTTCCCTAGCTCCCCAGGTATTCTGTTCAATTTCTTCCTATACTTTTTTTTTTTTCCTCACTACCTGTATTTAAAGACAATTTGCCTTCCTGGAAGCCAAAAAATCTATATGTTCTAATCCTTGCACCAGTCACTTTTTCTAACATGGATTTATTCTGTTGGACTCAGGGCTAGTAAACCTTGGTGGGATCACAAAAGATACAGTGAAAATATTTACTCACAACTTCTTACTCTTAACGGTGATAAACAGCACACATGGATCCAAACTATTTCTTCATTTGTCCTTGCATCAGGAGCCTTCTGAGAGGGCAGGAAAGAGAAATAATATAATCTCTCTCAGTGTCATAGAATCGTAGAATGGTTAGGGTTGGAAGGGACCTTCAAAGGTCATCCAGTCCAACTCCCCTGCGTCCTTGCATATGGACTTTGAAATGACCAGAATTCAAGAGAGGTCTTTGTGGTTTAATTTGTGTGAAGAAAAAAAAAAGCAACCTATGTATGAGACATGAAAATAGTCAGGTTTCAACACTTTTCACTGCAAAAGCAGAACATCTGATGCTAGATGGTTGTATCAGTCGGGGACTGCAAGAATAAAGGAGGACCTTGTACATAAAGACCAGTGTGTTGGCTGAGCATGGAATAAAATGAGTATGTTTCATTATGTTAAGATAATGACTGTTTTGGTTTTAGGGTATTTTTTTGTTCACACAAAATCAAAGCAAACTAAGCCAGGTTTAGTTTGGCTGTTTTTGCTACTTTGGTGTGACTTTGCCAAAAATAGGCAGATCAAACCAGAGCTCCCTAATCAAGTTTGACCCTATAATAATAGAAATATGCATGATCCTTAGACATCCTACATTAAACAGTCTGAGTCAGGGCAGACTCACTGACTCATCCAAATTGCTTTTCTCATTTTGGGTAACTTGGAAATAACAGTGGCATAGATGTCACAGGAGGGGCAGTAAGCGATACTTGTATTAACACCTTCATTTTTGGAAATTTGGTGTGCCTACTACAGACAGATAGAGGAAGGCAAAAAATAAATAAATCAAACTCTGGCTTGTACACAGAGACAGCCATCCTTCCCTACGAGTGGGGCAAGTGCCAAGGAACAAATTGGATGGTGTGTACAAAAGGAAGAAAAAATCCTCTCTCCTGCTGTTTACTTGCATTGGCACATGCTATTAAATGCGTACGCCTTGGGGAAGTGCCAACCTCCCCCCAGGAAATTCCAGCCCATCTTGAAGAGAGTCATCATTTACTACTGAAAAAAAAGAGTTAGCAAGAGCAGTCAGAGGCTAAGATGATCGGGTTTAACTTTTGCTGGCCCAAAGCCAAACATGCAAGCAAAGGCTTAAGAGAACCTTCTTCTGATGCCTCTGTGCCAACAATAGATGTGGACAGGACAAATATTTACAGAACTAAAGTGGAGGGAGACTAAATGGGGGGAGCCAGACTCTGCCTGAAGTGCTTATTATAACGATTAGCCCATGGCGGCCTTACGGCCCTGAAGCGACTGCTCCCCACAGCCGCAGACGGGATGGAATGACTCAACGGCGAGGCCGCCAGCACAAGATGTCTTTTCACACATACTGTACCATGCCGTCCTCCCTTTCCCTGGGGGTGTATTAATAGCAGCGTAGTTATAATGTACATACTACAGCATAACCACCTCTCTCTGAAGTGAGTGCAGGCAAGGCTGCCAGTAGCCTAAAACATGTTCAAAACAAACAAAATGGTCTTGGAGACCTGGAGGAGGCGTTGACTCTTGTGCTCCATGCCCTGAATGCTCTCTTTCTCTCCGAGCATCATGCTGAGGCCACCGCCCTCTGTAAGTGTCTTTCCTCAACACCCCAACGTGTCCTAACACTACAGAAAATGGAGTTATTAAATGGATTATTTGGCTGAGAGATGTCTCTTACTTAATTTACCTTTGAAAACAAAAGTAAATACAATAGTAATATCTATGTGTGTATCTGACCATGCCCCGTCCTCCTTTGTTGTTCATCTCCCTTCGCTGTCTGGGAATTAGAGTTTCTCTTCATCTGTTTTTTGCACAGTTAAGCACAATGGAGCTCTTGAATGATGCTGTGATACAAACATAATCAAATTCTCTTTCCTCTGTTCCCAGAAACAACGACGATGCTATAAAAAAATAATGGTGGGAACAGCTATGGTAGGAGGGGGGTGTTTGAGAGCAGAACTTTGTCCAAAAGCACTTGCATTGAAATAAACCATTAAAATGGTTGTTTAGTTGTGATAACTATCTAGCTCATTCCTTACTTTTCCAGAGCTGAACCTGTCACTCCACCCTTAAAACTGTGGTGGATAAATTTGATCTGAAGGTCTCCTCAGCTTCTCCTTCCTGAATATTTATGTCTGAGGCCCACAAACTGCCACTGGTTGATGACTGCAGGATAGACCTTTAGCAAAAAGGACCTTGAAATAGATAGCCACATCCTGCAGCATCTGATTACAGGGGTTTAACTGCATTATGTTCAACCATTTAAAAAGCAATTATTCCCCTTCTTCCTACACACCCATGTTTACTAGAATAACTGGAAACAAGAGTCAGAGGTGCATGGAAAAACACAGCATTTTTTCTGAAAAAGCAGTTACGTAATAAAGAATGAAACACATCTCTTCACTGGGAGGTTAAATAATGATGTATCTTCTGTTTCTCAGGCACCTTGTGCTTTAACACAGGAGTCCTGAGGTCCAACTCACGCCAGGGTGTGCAAATGAATAATTTTCTATTTACCTTTTCTCCTAAATAAATGAAATCAACAATGTAACCCCAAAAACCTCACAAACTGCGGCAACATGCAGCCTCCAGGAGGCAGAGAAACATTCTTCCTGCACAGCCCTACGGAGACCTACAAAGCAAATACAACCCAGTGTCCCCACAGATAAAACTCTCTTTACCTTGTGCGACTCTCACATTACACTGCAGAGTACCAGGAGGGTGTTCCTTGTGACTACTCTACAATGGCTGCGAAATTCCTTGCTTTCTCTCCCTCTGGCCCCTACATGCAAGAAATTAGACGGGCATGTCCTGACCACCTGCAGAAGCTAAATCATGCATTGGACATTCTTGCCATCAGGCTCTCGGTTTGCCCAAAGTAAGAGTAAATAAAAGAAGTGATAATCTGCCCAGTGAGACCAGTAGCAAGCTCTGTGGTTGGCTCCAGAGCAAGTTGAGCGAATGCTCTGATACACAGCCTGGATGTTGCTTCACAAGCATCTTATATGCTGCCGTGAGGAAGCAGCTCTCAAACGCTGCATCCCTGTGTGGCTTTGCTACTGCCAAGCCAAACGTAATCGTTCTCAGTCTAATCCTAAAACTTCTCATTCTTTTCCTTCTGTTTAGAGCTCTGTTTCTGTTCCCCAGTCAGAAATCTCTAAGCGGGAGCTAACCTGTCTGATCCCAGCTGGGGTCTGAGCCAACATGGATTATCACCAGTGGAGAGCTACAAAATCATGGCTGGGGCATGTCGAGGTCATGGATGTTTCCTCAGCTGAAATTGTTCTCTCTCTCTCTTGCCTTCGCAGCCATGTATCTTCGACCTAACTTTCCAGCTCAGAGAGCAGGCTATGCTCTGGGACTATGGGTATTTCATGCTGGGGTCATCCAAAGGCTGCCCTCTGGATCAGACTTACTCTATATTCAGACAGCGAAACTACAAGTGCAACCCCAGGCACAGCCCAAGGGACGCTATGTCTAAGCCTGTCTGGCAGTTTAATATTCCGCCAGGCACCTCAGCCCACCCGAGAGGGCAGTCTGGAGAGTGCCTGCAGGGCAAGGCTGTGATCAGAAGCAGTGGCTCACACAACCGTCCCACTCCCAGCCCTCATCAGATGTAATGCAGACATGGCCTGGGGTGGTGTTCGAGAACGAGAACGTGCTTGTCTCCAACACAGCAGATCCTCTCGAGCTAGAAGCTGAACATGCCACATCTCCTAAGCCTGTGAATCACACATATACATAATAAAAAGCAGTCAAAATCTGTATTAAATAAACTAATAAGTACTTAAAATTGCAAGCCAAATGGGACCAATCTTCATTTAATGTGGCCAGAAATGTTTAATAATTCCCCGTCTCCATGACTCATAACATCAAAAGCCCAGTAAAAGCCAAGGAATGCTCGGTGCCTGCTATAGAGCAGCACACAATCTTCTAACTGCAAATGTATATACAAAATGCAGTATGTATTAATGAGATTAAAAATGTCATGCCTACCATGATAAAAGAATGTAAAATCTGGTCTCTCAGACACTTTCTATTCTATAAAAATGTTGGTCGAAGATATAAGTTTCTCTCCATACCTCTGCAATGTTCACATGATATATATCTCAACACATTCATGCCAGAAAACACAACACTACCTACAAGGTTTGGCACAGGTTTTGCATGTAAACACAGCATAAAGGGCAGATATTTGAAGACAATTAGGTGTCTAAAGATGCAGTAGACATACTGTGGACATTTCAAATGCATCTAGGCATCTAACTCCTTCCATTTCAACTAAATTATTTTACAACCTTTCCAACTCTAAATATTTTCGTAGTTTTTCCCCAGACATAAAGTGTAACTATCACAAAGTTACAGTACTTACCATCACTCCAAAACCTAACCGTATAATTTTAAAAGTTCAACTTCCTAAGCTGCGATGTTATGTGAAAACATATACGACATTTATCACTTAGAAAGACCCAACTCTTTAAAGTGAGGAAATGGACAGGCAAGAACATTGCAAAGTTTATCATGCCTACAGAGTAAAAAAACCCATGTATTTTTATTATTTGGTATGAAGGACACACACTGCATCACAACAGGCAGCCGTAATTCTGATCTGAGTATTGTTCTTCTAAACTTCGGCGTGTAGATATTTTAAGAAATCCTAAGTAGTGGAAAATATCAGTTAGTATGTGTATTAATAAGACATTTATAATTATTCATGCTTACATGTTGATAGAGTAGCATAAATACTAATTCTGAGTCAGTTTTGACCGGGCAATTCCCATGGAACAGACTGAGGTCCTACTTGGCTGAACTTGCTCACAAGGCACATCAGTCGTTTTAAATCTAAATTTATTTCTGCCTTTGTGAACCTGCTATCTCATTATCTCACTATTTACTGACAAAAGAAATGATGAATCATGGACATGGGGGTACAGGGAACCAAATACACTCAATAACATTAACCTCATTATGTCAGTTATGCGTAGCATGATGAAACCCTCAGTGGGACCTAGGGGTTACTGTGACACAAGGCAAGAACAGTTGTGCTGTATTGAAAATAATGATGAATATATAGTTCAAGAATAAAATTCATATCGTGACTGGTGCACAGCAAAATCAGGGCTACAGGTGGAATTGCGTTTGAGAGTTATTGCTGTGTGACACTAACAGAGAAGATAATTTTGAAGTCTTTCACAAAGGTCTTATTCTGTATTTGGTTTGATCACTAGGTCCAGAAAATACACAAAGTAGGTATAATTTTCTACTTAAACTGAACAAAACTATTACAAAATCAAGTGAAAAGTCTTACACCGAAACAACCTATGGGATGAGGCTGTATTTTACCAAAACATAGGCTGCGAAGCCATCCGTGCCTCTGTTATTTCTTGTAACGTCTATGACGCAGGTCTATGCTGGGAAAGACATCAAGGTGCTCAGCACCATCATGCACAGGCTGCACCACTTGCCACTTGCACTCCCACGGACGTGCAGGCAATCCCAGGCTGCCGGTGTGTCTGCAGAACCTCCAGCCGTGCTGTGACTCCATCCACCTCTGCCAGCACCGCTCACTGCAGTCATACCGCGGGTCCTCCAGTGGCCCCAGGATTTCTCCTCAAACCACCTCCAGTGTTCGCAGGACTTTAAAATCAAGGTGAACTCCTGTGCTAGGTATGGATCATATTTTTAGATGGGATCATTTCATTTTACAGTCACTCTAGAGAATTTTTCCATGTTCTTTCCAGTGCGGCTATTTTTATTTTTACTATACGCAGATGTCCTTGAGGTATGCTCCAAGCACAAACTGCGAACGCTGTTTGCCAACGCGGAGTTTTCCTGTAACACGATACAGTTCTGATGCGTGTGACATACGGAACCGCACGCCCCGTGAGTGGGAGCACACAGCAGAACGAGAGTCAAGCAGTCCTGCTGCAAACCAGGGCAGAGCTGCGGGACAGGGCTTCAAATGGCCAACATGAGCTCCTGGAAAGAGCTGCTGCAGAAACTTGCTTTGCCCATATGAATTGATAAAGTAGGGTTTTCCAGAATATTCAGTCAAATAAAGTTTTTAGAGAAAAGCAAACTAGTGGAATGTCTATTAAATGAGACGCAATGACTGCCAGGGGATTTATGCAAACAGCTTTTGTTACCCTGAACATTATGCTGGCTTGTCAATCTTTCTGAGCTGCAAATATTTCTGTGCATTGCAGATCACAACAGAAATACCTATCTGTTTTAATGCAACTATTTTGTTCTTCATATGCAATAAGCATTAGCTAATAAAAATCATATCAACCAAAGCAGTGTAAAAACATAATTAAGGCCTCTGGCTAAGTATGGAAAATGACTTTGAGTGAAACATGCTATTACATTCCATAATTGATTACTCATTTTGTTAATCACGTTTTAATATGCTCCAATTACTTTTTAAAGAAGTGACCAATTCTAAGGATGCCCAATTCAAGCTGGTAATCAGAATGTAAGTGGATGTAAATGGTTCCAGAGCTCTGTACCAGCTCATTTTTCATAATTTGGAGCATCTCCTACAAAACGCTGACTGTCCTCTGATGTCAGTGAGTTCCACCCGTGGCAGAGCATTTATTTGATCATCATAAAACGAAAAAGTTTTAAAAGCAAATAACATTTTGTTCAAGTCCATTTTGTAGTTGTTATCCATATCTAATCAGGCAAACAGATCAAAGATACAGACACACAAAAAATGAAATGCAAAAGAAAAATAATTGACATGATTAAACCTAGGGAAGTTCAAGTTCAAAAGTTGGTATTCGGGGAGTCAGACTAATTGCCAGCCCAGCCCTAAAAGCTATGAAGCTATGAAAGATCCAAAGCCTCTAGGACTAGTCTACATGAGGAAAAGACCACTGAACGAGAATGCAAGCAAAGCTTCCAAAATACATGACAAAACTATTAATTAATGCCCTTATGTGCCAGAAGTGTTCCTTGAAATCTCTTCATCTGACTTCCTACTTTAATGCAGGCTGTAGGATTTTCACTAAATAATTCCTGTTTGAATTAGAGCTGATTTAAAGATTTCTCAGGGTGATGAACTGACTGCAATTATTGATTGGTGTTCACTTATAAATCAGGTCAAGTGTATTCCTTTTTTTAAGGTGAACTTGTAAAACTTCACTTTCCAGCTATGATATCTTAAGGTATCTTGGTGAACTAATAGAACTATTGAGTTGTCCTATCATTTTTTTTTTCCGCCATGTAAGTACCAAACCATCCCTTAACCTCTGCTGAATAAATTAAGTGGTTTATGTTCAGGAAGGTTTCCCAGCACTTCTGCCACCCTCGTGTCTCTTTTCTGCACTGTAGACTACA
>JAAGAY010134823.1:0-17308 GCA_011801015.1 Ardeotis arabs
TTTTTTTTTTTTTTTTTTTTGTCTTGTCCCCTCCACACATACTCCTCAGGCTTCTCTAAATCCTACCTTTCCTCAAAGTAAAATTTTTTTGGTTTGTGCCCGCCCCGCTCCCCCCGACAGTGAATCATCCTACGGTCTCCCTTGGCACGAACACACAAGCTGTGTCTCCACAAAGTGTAAGATCAGAGCAGTCCAGAAACTTAGGCTGTCAAGTTCAATTTAGAGAAAGAGGATTTTTATTTAGTTTGGTTTCTTCAAATGCGAACATCAGGAAGACAAGCCAATGGCATCTACTGCATTACTGCTATGTTGTGTTTAGGGTTAGAAAGATTACTGTAATACTGACACAGGCTGGCATCTGTTTTATTTCAGCTGTAGTGATTGAAAATTACCAAAAAGCATCATGCTTTTGAGACTGAGTCAGATAATACAGAGGGAAGGGTTAGCCCACTCAACGTGGGACTGTTACCCCTACTCAAATGTCTCTATGGGTAACTTGGATGTTGGTAAGGAGCTTGTGTGTTGGTTTGGAGGAAAAATCTTTTGAACTTAGACAGTAATTTCATAATTAGCCCTTAAAATTACATGGTAGTGAAAACTTGGGAAACACTAAAGATCACAAACATTAAAGCATCTGTTTTATATTTTAGCTGTTCTCATCTTGATCCTTCTTGCTGCCCTCAAAAAAGAAGTGAAAAGGGTGGTGTCCTTTGAGTTAGTGTGAGGGCTGGTCGGAAGGGTAAAGATGATTAAAAGCTGCTACTGAACTGGCCGTAAGCACAGGCCGTGGGGATGCTCTGAGAGGACAGTGAATTATTTTTGCACAGTTAGAAGCATGTGTGCGCTGAACTGGCAGATTTCATCTTCACTATGTTTAATATTCACTGATGTAAAGTTTAGTCCAGGTAACAAACATCCTTTGACAGAAAGTGGTAACTTGTTCAGAGTACGGAACTTGTAATCTCTTACCTGAACTAGAGAAGCTCGTGCTAAGACTTCTAGTGAACAGATGAACACAGAATTCACAATTTTAAAAAAAAAAAAAAAGTCTGAAGATTTGCTAAAAGGGATGTAAACTGTTTCTACTGTTGTTTTCCAGTTAGATTTTTCATTTTCCCTGTGGTGAAAGCCTGTTGCTCAAAAAAGGCAAAAAATGGTGTCACCGGCATAAACTAGTGTACCAAATGACTGAAAGTTCATCTTGGTTCCCCTACCAGCACCACCTTGTTTTCCTTACTTAGAAGCTGATAGCTGTTTAAGGGTAAGTCCATGTTTTTTGACATGCCAGTTGCCTGAGTTGCACATACACAGGTAGTTTAGGACCACGTGGAAATCCCTCTTTTCAAACATAGGCATTCTAAACCAGCTCAGTTCCTAATTATAAGGGCACTTCAGCTCAAACCATTCAAAGTGTTTTCAGAGCTTTTCCACAGCAGACTGCACCGATTTATTACGTTATTCTAAAATCACACCTTTCTGTTGAAGTAGGTGGAACCACATGGCTGGATCAAGCCTGATCATTATTCTCCACCTGTCAAGAAATTCTGTGTCCAAACAGTTACAGCCTGCAGCTCTGTAGACTGGAGCAGTCTTGGGCTTCATTTCTGTCTCTGGTACTTGAGAAAAGGCTTCTCATCCTGTAGACATACGAAGTGTTTTCAGCATCCCCATTGATAATTGACTAGACTGACAAATCACAGATCAAAAAATTCAGGAAAATCAATTTAGCAGTTCTTAACTTTGTATTGTAGAGAAGGAAAACACAACTTAATTGCTTTTCTGTAGTAGTAGAGGTGTTTTTAAATTGTGTTGAAATACATTTTCACTAATGTTTAGTCTAAACAGTGTTTGAGATATTTTCTATCTAGTTTCTTCTGCCTGCATAGACTTTACTTTTAAATGTCAATTTGTTTTTCTGTAAAATTAGATGTAAGGTGATGACTAACATCACAGCTTTACCCAACAACTTATGTACTTACATATTCCTAGGGCCTTGATTCAAACAAACAAACAAAAAGACTAGGTGGGAAAAAAATCCTTTTGGGGAATGCATTAGTGTAAGACTCCTAGGATCAGCGAACTTTGTCTTCTGAATTGTACTTTTTCCATCAAATCCATGTGGATTTCTTGCTTTTGTTTAGTTTTTTCCTCTTGGGAGTGTCTGTGTGAGACTTTGAAGCCCAGATCTGTCCCAGCTATAAAGGAAAGACAGGAGTTGCTTCCTTCCTTCTGTAATAGATGCTACTTGTGGAGAACCCAGGGCCATTAAGTCCTTGTTCTGGAAGATCTAATGGAGTAGGCAGGTTCTGGCAGTGAAGAGGAAAATGCAAAATAACACTTTTCCTTGGGTCTGTAATTGCACACATGGTGATTATTAATGGGAGAGACAGAAGTGTTGAAAGTTAGCAGTGGAAGTTGAACCTCTGGCAGGCGGATCCCGCCTGGGGTTTGTGGTGCCAGCAGCGGGCATGTCCTGAGCCCAGTAACACAGCAGAAAGTCATTCACTTGGGTTTGGGTCTGTTTTCTTTCTGGCTTTGATACGGGCTTGTGTTACTTGCTCAATGTGCCCTCTGGTGCTCTGGGTTTTGCCGTTTTGCCACAAAGCTGGTCAGCATGGCGAGGTGCAGCCAAGCCAGCAGAAACTTGATGCGGGGTACGCCAAGGTGCTGAGACCTGATTGTGTTTAACACCTTGTTGAAAGAGCAGCGAGATCGAAAAATTACTGATCTTGTCATCACGGTACTTTCCGGCCTCTTGTCACCTTCATGCCCGTTCTACTTACAGGAGTATTTTAAAGCCCTGAGACGTTAACACTTACTGTTTAAGTATCTCTTGAAAACATAACAACAATATCTTCTATTTGTGTATGACAGTTGAGCAAAACTAGGCTAAGTGACATCTCCAGCCTAAGTTTTTGTTTTTAGAAACTGACTGGATTCTCTCAGTTCAGCCAGCACTTAAAAGCCCCACGCTTTGCAGGACGCTCTTATTTATGGGACTGTGCGCCATGCTACCTGCTGAACTGGTCACTGGCTGCTGGGATGTTAATTAACCTGTTGAATTCATCTAAAGTGGGGTATTTCCTGACTGCTGGCACTGTTCAGACCTCTCAAATCCACAAACTCCTCTAACCCTGCTTTCAGGGAAGAGAGTGTGTAGCAGATGTACCTCGTCTTTTGTAGGGTGGTCTAGACTACCATGGTGGTTTAGAAATAAAATGTATTCATAATTAATGTTCATAACACTAGCATTATTATTAGCATTATTTATTCACAGCTGCTTTGATCCTGCTTTCTTCAGTCTTGGCCGCAGTGCAAGGGGCACCATAACATTTGAAGCTGTGGTGTGAAGGGAAGTTCCTTTGTGCGGAACAAACACAGCACCTGAGGGTGATTTCTGCTGGGAAAAGGGCAAGGGAAGGGAATGGGAGAAAAATCTAAAATATCTCAGAGGGCAAGAGTGCCTCTTTCTTTAAACAAACTTCTGTAGGTTTTTTTTGTTTTTTTTTTTTTTGTTTTTAAATGTTGAAAGAGGGGAGAATATGGTTAAGGGAGTTGGAAGGTGAAAGTGTGAATTCAGCAGCGCAGGCCTGATGATCTGGCACCCTAAGATGGCGTGGAACTGCTGCGCATCCAGCCCAGGGAGCAAGGTGGATGTTTCACAGATAACCAGAGCCGTTTAGGTGCTGTGGCAATACCTGATGCCTGCCTGGAAGAAAGTTTGGCTTTTTTGGTGCATCCCCTGCTTCCTGAGGGCTGCAAAGATCCCAGTTTGCATGTATTCTGGGGGGTAAGCTCCTAAATGAGCTTGCCAATGGAAACTGTACCCCAGTTTCAGAGGGACACTAAGTGGAGAAGAAAGCTCCACCTGAACTGCTGCTGTGGGAGAAAGGTTTATTCCAGGCAGACATGAAAAATACGTAATTCCAATACACGTTCCCAGTGTTTATCAGAGAGCATGCCCTGAGCCAAGTTATGATGTTTCTCAGGTTTTTGTTCCCGGGGCCAACCCACCATCAATGTTCATTTGCAAATAAAAGTGCCGCATGACCTGCACGCTTGGCTAGCAGTACCCCAGCCATCTTGTTAGCATTGGAAGTAACAGTACAACTTGCGTAAGTTTCCCAAACAAGCTCAGTAATTTTATGTTTGGAGAGTTTGAGCCAACTGGTCCTACTTCCAAGAGAAACACTGCATGTTCACCCACTTTACCTTTAAAACAAAAGAGCGAGGAAAAGGTTTCGTATGGCTTGTGTTCTGTAGTCTCTCCCATGGGGCTGCAGAACTGTCCTCCTGAAATTTCTTTTACAATAGAATAGGTACTTTCAACCTTTTTCTTCTTGAGTCCCCTTAAAAAAATAAAGTAGAAAGCAGTCGCTGAGGTGCTAGTCCCAGTGGAGGGAATTGAACCTTACTTGGTGATTGGCTTATATTGTTCATGGTTATTTTGCAGACTCTACTCAAAATACCACAAACTGGAAATTAGTGCTGTAGAAACTTAGATGGCTGCTGCCATGCCATGACTTTCGTACCTCGGTAAGGGACAGGCTGCCTCTACCATCCCATCTTTGGATTTGTGAAAAGGCTGCGAGGAATCAGAGGGTTGCTGGTAGACTTTACCAGTTTGAAAAGGCCAAGAGGAAAGCGAGTGTGCTTGAAGCGGCCTCTGGAGATATTGGTGAATCAACATCTGGTAAAAATTAAGTATTACTTACTGCAGTAAAAAAGCAAAATGCAAGGTGGCTAACAGCCAGGACATGACTGATGATACAGAGTGGATTACATTCTGCAAACTGCACAGAGGTCTCTCCTGCTGCCTCTACCTCAAGCCTTGCAAGCCTTTACGTAGCCCAGATAGCACCTACTGCTGTTTCTCAGGTGTTCCCCCACCCCATTTAAATGGCTTTTCTCTAGACCACCAGGCATCTGCTTTCTAAAGTCCTAACCAGTACTGTGAAGTGACCTGTGATGGTAACAGATAATTCATAAACACAAATATTGTATTTAGGTGGTCAGATTTTCATACCTTTTAGGAGGCTGATCTTCATAGGAGGAATTATCAGAAAATTTTAAAAAAATTTTTAAAAAGGGCCACGGCTAAGTTTTAAAACTGATGAAAATAGCTGTGCAATATTAAAGTATCTTTCTTCTTAAACACTGCATCCTCAGCTGATGGGTCCGTTCTGTTTTTGGCTTTCAGTTTGCATGTATGAACATTCTCAATGCTTTCTTTTGTATCTTAGCCAAGTTTGTTTCAAAACATGGTAAGTCTATCTCCATTTTTCCTGGATTAAGGTAACAATTCTGTTTACAATGCAGCAGAGTTAATTGTTAAGGGACCAGAAGGTCTGGGTTTGTAAGAAACTTCAGAATTTTCTGAAGAGCTTAATAAAATAATTCTGGTAAATTGACAGTATTCTCTATGAAAACAAATTAGACAAATCATGTGTTCACTGCTGTCAAGTGTCAACAGTGGCTTGATTAATGCAAAGTAATGTTGTCTGGCTGATTGTTTGTAGCTGTCCATAAAATCTTGAATTTCAATGTGAGGTTGTACATTAATGAGCTAGGGAGCGTTTTTCACTCTTGATGACGGTCCAGCTCCAGATTTTGACCGCTATTCAGAATCTGGAAAAGTGAAGGCTAAATGACTGGATTTGGACATGCTGTCTTTGCGAGGGAGAACACGCTGTTCTTGCAGGTGCTTTTCAGCAAGAGGTTTTGCTTTGCCTGGTGTCTGTAGAGATGGCATGGCATGTCATGTTTCAGCCCGGGGCTGACACACCACCACTGCCCCTCTGCCTAACCAGCACCTCACACTTCACGCTCTGTCCCGCCACCAGTCTAGAAGACTGTTATCTCAAGAAAGATCATAAAAGTTCATACAAGCCTCTGTTTCAGGATTATTCTTTTACAATATAATGGTGAAAAGCCATTTTGATGGCAAAAGCAGAAATGTGGCTTATAGGCATACTTTAGCAACAAGTTTTGATGTCTTTCATATATTTCTCTCTTTTGTTTAAACTGTGGAGAGTTGTGCTTACTTTTAAGCAGATACAAGGTATCACAGAAAGTAATGAAATGTTGTCCTTGCATGTAGTTATACGGTTGCAAGACTATAGTAAGACTTTGTGCATCTGTGTGATTTCTGTAGTTGGTGAGAATTATTTTTCTGGAAGCTATTTCTACTGAATGGTGACCTTGGATATTTGGTGTATCATTCTGTGCTTATCAGAGGGACATTTTGGTTCCCACGCAAGATGAGAGTTCTGCTTCATGTGAGCAATTTTATATGCTCACAGAATAAGCAAGGTTCATTTGCAGTACTTGGTCGCTGATGCATCTGAGCTGACTTCTACAAACCTACCTAGGTAATTATTTGAAATGGTATTTAGTGCCCCAAGTGTACGATGCGCTTGCCAAACAGAGGAAAAGTATTTTATCTGAAAAGCGTATTTCAGGTGCACTGTGTGTCAATTTCTATTTATTTCTAGTCTTTCTCACTTTCCCACTGATCTTTGACCAATTTAAATAAATTGACCTTTGGGGGTTTTGAGATAGAAAGGAATAAAGATGTGACTAAAATGTCATGAAAACCGCTGGCTTGACTCTAGGGATCTCTGCACCGTGTTATCTTTCCTTTTATCTAGAGCTCTCTTCTGATGTACTTTGATCTTTGAGGATCTTTAAAACATGCTTTTATTTTTTAGTATGCGAATGGCCACTAAAAAGTTTACAGATTCACAGCATGTGTGCTGTGTAAGGCTCTCTCAAGACTGCTTTGATATGCGACCATATCCACAAAAAAATCCTGGAGCCCTAGGCAAGCTTTCTTTTTATGATGATACCTGGGTCTTAGTGTGTTTTGTCTCTGGGTATTGAGGCTTTTGAAGGATTTGATTTCATTTTCCTAATTTTACAGATATGGAGAGGGAATGGGAACTAGGAAATCATTGTTTAGACGTGGGAGTACGGAGAGAGAAAGAAGGAATAATTTTATTTTCCCGAAGGGCTGGGGAATGGAGGCACAAATAGCAACTGCCTTGCCTGAAAACCCAGTCTTGTACTCCATAGCATTGCATATGTTTTTTCTCGTGGGCATGCAGCCTACAGCTGATGAGATATGTGATGTCTGGTGTTTGGTTTACATGAACATTTATTTTTGTATTGCAAAGGCATTTAGTATCTCATGAAGACATGTTTATTGTGCCTTAAAATACAATTTTCCCTGGCGTGATTTTCAGCCTCTGGAGGACTTTCTAATGTCTCAGTTGAAACCAAAGCCTAGTCTTTCTGTTTGGCTCTGGCAGATGTTACAGAGGCTAAACAAATTTAAAAAAAAATATATCTGCAGAGCTTTTCTAATTACTTGTACTGCAGTCTTGCTTGGGTTCTGATGGCCCAGAAGTACAGCGTAAGGCTGCAGCAAATGCAGTACAAGTAGCGTTGGAGGAGAAATGGGAAGAAGGGGATTAGCTCTTTCTGGTGGCACAGTTAAACTGTGCATCCTAGTAGCAGAACATTTTCATGTGCTTAACTAATTTGTTGTAAAACAAGGCTAACTGACATCAATATTCTAAGGAATCTTAACTGGAAATGGTCATGCAAATTACTTGGCACCTTTCAGTGACCAACAAAGCCGTTAGTTTCCTTGGAGAATGTTAAGAGGAGCGTTAATTAATTCAACAGGAATGGACAGGGAAAGGAGTGATAAGCAGCTGTTCAGAGAGAAGAAGAAAAAAAAATCATCGAGCGGGACAGACAATTTGCAGGGAAGAGGGAGATCCTTTAAATACTTAGATAGTAGCATCCAGTAATGAGAACCCGCTCCTCCCAAATCTTTCCAGCAGTCTCTGGAAAAGCGGCTGAGATCAAGGAAGTGAGCACTGATCTTGGTGACCCTTCCCTGCTAATGCCTTCCCTCCCTGCCACCTCCTGCGAGCTGGCACAGCTTTCCCGCACCAGCAGGCGCGTCTATCCTGCCATCTGTACTGCACGCAAAGAGACAAAGGTGCCAAATTTCAGCCAGGGTCTGGCGAGAGACTTGTTCTGTTTGGGGTGGGAGACGGAGCAGAAATGGAGCTCCTTCCCACATGGCTTCCAGCATGCTCTGCTGTTCGTGGTGCTGCCTGCTCCTCCGGAGGGTGTCTGGGTGGTGTGGGGTGAGGATGGTGCACGCAGCCCGGAGCTGCTGCGTGATTGGAGTGCGAGTCCCTTGATTTATTAAGTCAGGCAGAGCAGGGGACACAAACAGTGAGGAGGCAGAAGAGACTTGTGATATAGTGAGGAGAGTTACAGTCCTGCTGTGTTCTTTTGCTCCTCTTCACCTGCTAGTTGTTGGCTCTAGTTTTTCCCAGTGCAGTGTTCAGAGCTGCTACAAACTGCAGTCAAACTTGATCTTGCCAAATGTAAGCTAAAATGTCGGAATGCTTCTCAAATCCCTTTTTAAAACTACAAACTTCTACAGCACTTTCCACCCAGTGTTTTCTCCTCTTTATTCTTTCTTCTCCTGTGATTCATGAAGTGACCCTGTGTTCCTGTGCATGAAAAAAATGCAAGCATTATGTTCATAGTGTGTAAGATCACACAGAGCTTCTTTTTGCTGGCACATTTGTACAAGCTCCTACTCTGCATATTGGAATATTTTCATGCTGGCTTCCAAAATTCATGAGCAAGGGCAAGCTAGGTTTTTGTGCTGGCCAGAAATCAAAGCCAGTGACTGTAGAATAAAAGCAATTATCACATGCCACAGTATGTAAATGTGTTTATTAGGAATGTATGTCCCTTTTTCATGTGTGTCTTAGTGCCACAGTACCTTTGATTCTGATAATGGTCTTCTGAAACATAATGCTGTTTTTCCCATTTTGCAAAGCTTCATCCTAAATAACTTCCCCTTCAAATTAATTCTTTTGGCCCCCCTTCAGATATACTATTATTTTCTTTTCTTACCAGCCATCTAGTGATGTGGTTGATCTTGGTTTTCATATCCTGCAGGCCAGATCAACTACTTCCTGAAAAATATTTGACCAAGGGGAAATGCAAGGCAGGACAGAGATTTCTGACACATTTTGCTTTCTGTGCACGAACTAGACAGCGATGAGGCAGGAGAAGCTTGTGTAGTAGCCTCAGAGGCAGCTGCAGCAGTGGAGATGATCAGGAAATTCTCTTTTGGAAATCTTTCAGTGCTGCCTCTGTTTAAAAAACAAACACCTCCCGCTCCCCCCAAAAAACCAAACAGAAACAAGACGGTTTGTATGTAGCGGGCAAGGAAGGTTTGCTAAACCTAGTTAAGAAACAAGATCTAACTGACAGCTGGTTAAAGACAGAGGTGGTGTGGTGCAGGGGTGCTCCGTAGGAACATTTTCTGAAGCACCAGGAGAGCTTTTGTTGTTGTCTTTACCTTGAACCACATCTATGCAACATCTGTTGTTTTAAAAGCTTGTTTTAAAAGCGCATACCTGTCATTAAGTATACATAATTAAACTTAATTTCATCTGAAACTCTGTTTAATTTCTTGTGATGACTGCACAGGCAGGTTTTCTGTGGGGAAACTTTGTTTAGGAGTATGCTTACAGCAAGAGAGTCCATCCTAAAATGTAAGAGCAGCAAATCTTTTGGCCTTGAGAGTGGAATGAAGATCTACGAAGAAACACTTTCCTCTTGAAAACATGTTTCTGGCAGGAAAGATTTCATCTCACGAAGTTTGTCTGCTCCAACCAAACATCCCCTTCATGTAGCAATACTTCAGAGTTAATTAAATAAAGCATCTGTCTCATGTGTTTGCTGCCAGAGCCTGTGCAAGGCGAGGGCTGCAGCTCAGCCTCTCCATGCCTGTCTCCTGTGGCCACCAGACCGTCACCGCTGAAATGCAAACGTAGCACGGTGACAAATTCATCTCCTTTCCAACTTGTGAAAGCCGCCCTGAAGACTGGAAACAGGACAGCAGTGAGCATGAGCCAGGGTGGCTTTGGGATAAAGGGGAAAGTAAATAAAAAGCGCAGACTGCGGCTCAGGATATAAAAATCCCTTCCTTCCTGTAAGCAGCAGCGCAGGGACAGGGATTGGCGCGGTGACCGATGTTCACCCACTGGTGACTTTCCCAGCAGCTGTCATAATGTTATTCTTTTCAGCAGCCTCTTTTGTTTTTGTTAATAAATTATTTCAAACATTTCAGCTCTGATCCTGTGAGAAGGAATTAAAAGTTTTGGCAGCTGGGCTTCATCCACCCCTCCTTTCCCTTCCCCTGCAAATGCTCTTTATGGAGCTTTGGCCTTAATTACTGTCCACAGCGTCCCCCGGCACTGGACGGGGCTGAGCCTGGGTGAGTGGAAATGGCAATGCCCTGTGGCGAAGCAGCTGTAATAGACTTTCCTGCTGTGAGTGAGGGAGCCCTTAATGAGAATGGAAGACTTATTCTTACTGTGGGATATGGTTCAAAAGCCAGCATGGGTTGTTGTGGGGTCTCGTGCTGGGGGTGTGTGGATGCTGGGGAAGGGGAGGGAGGAGGGGGTACCCCGTCCCCTTGGCATTGCCCCTGTAGCTGTTCGTTGCAATCAGGACAGGGTTAGTAGAAAGGCCCCGAGGACTGGCTCACTGCATGTTTTCTTTGCCTTTTGTGTCTGGCGGTGGGTGGAGGGCAGTGCTGGTGCTGCAGTTAACTTGGCCATGACACCCAGCAGTGCCAGCGTGTTTCACCTGGTTGGAAAAGGCCAGCCGAGCCCTCCTGGCCAGGCCTAGCCTAGCAGGCACCGCTCACCAGAGAGGAGCCGAGGGCCAGCAGCCCCTCATCCTGAGGAAACCTCTCCCCAGTGCTGCCTCTGCAGCTTTGCGTCGCGTTCAGGCCGGTGAAAAAGGCTGAGGGGCCAGCCTGCCCTTTGTCTCTCCCGGTCGGCTGCAGTGCCCCAGCTCAGGTTTGGAGGACAGCTTGCAGGTCCCCATCCCCAGTGAATGGGGCTTTGTTTCTGCGGTGCTCCCTGCCTTCAGGGATCCTGCTGCCGGCCTGTGTCTCTGGACAGTGTCTCGGTCTTTGTCCTGAAATGCCCTGAGTGTGGAGTCCTCATGTGCTGGGGTGCTACAGCGAGCACGTGGGGAGAAGAGCAGCGAGAGGTGAGTCGGAGCAGCGGCTGGGGTGAAACATGAAGTTTGTGAGGAAAAACCGTCAGTTGTATTTGAGGATGAAACTTGGAGTGTGGACATGCCTGCTGAAGGGGAGAAGAAGGAGCAGTGCTGAGAAACGACGGCCTGAAAAAGTGGTGGGGGCAGGTGGAGGCGGGAGTGTGAGGTAAAGCCCTTGGAGCCAGCCAGGCCGGGCACATCCCAGCAGGAGGCAAACGCTGCCACAGAGCTGCCAAAAATATGGAGCCAGGCAGCTTCGGTGCCCCTTGCAGGGGCTCAGCAGGGCGATTTGTCTTGGAACTGGCAGGGTCCCGTGTGGGTCTGGGAGGCCGTGCTGCTCTGCAAAATGGAGCAGGTTTCGAATGGTCTCTGTCATACCCGCAGTGCTGTCTGTGAGCTGTCAGCTGCAGAACAAGGGCGCTGTCTAAGAAATTGTCAATGAAAACGAAAGCACAGTAGGGACACTCAAGTCAGCTGGTACGAAGTGGAAAAAATAAGAAAAGAGGGAAAAGAAACACAACCAAGAGAGGGAGAGTGTGTTGTTTCTGCTGGAGTGGTTCCACAGTGTGTACAGGGAATGGACGCACTTCTGTGGCACTTGGGGATCCTCCGTCTCTGGAGATCTTTTTTTCTTTTTTTCCCTTCAGTTAATTTCACACAAAAGGTCATGGCCTGATGTGGTCATGGCTGACTTGCAAATCCCTGCCTAGCCTTTCCCTGTTCAGAAAGGTTGTGAATTGTTCTGCTTTTGGGACTGTTTGTTCAGGCCCTCGGTTTGACTCCAGTTCATCTGCTTGTTATTCATACTGGCAAAAACAGTTCTCTGCAGTTTTACTTGAAGTTAGGCCATGATTTTTCTTGTTTTGTGAGTGATTTGCCTCTCTCCTGATATAATTTAGACAGGGACATGTGATCAATCAACCAGCATAGTAATTGCCTGTTTAGCGTTGACAACAGTTGAGAGATTGCCTTGCATTTAACAAGTCCTCTCTGGTGGAGGCAGAGATCAGAGGTCAGCACCCTTGACTCCAGGGATCCACTCCCTAGGGGACATGGGCCTCTTCTTTAGGGGATACAGAGTGGAGAGCAGTATGGTCTAACTTGTATTGCTTATTGTATTGATGTGGTGTCCTTGAGAGGAATAGTGGTGATGTGACTTCGTGGGATCATGGCTGGCTGCTTGGGTAACACATCGTCATAGGAAATATTTCCTGGAAGAATCATGCTGGGATCATGGTCAAATGATCTCTCAGGTTACTCGGAGATTTAAATGTGGTATTTGCTCATCCCTGGCAAGGTTGCATCGAGGTTGCCATCCAGAACTTCAGCTGATAGAGAACATGTTTTGTAAACTCCCTCAAGTATCTTTCTGAAGAGGAGAACCAGTGCATTGAAACAAAAGGAAGGGACAGCTTTGCCTGTAGGACACTTAGAAGTCAAGTAGTAACGTCAGTTGGTAAGCAGACTATGAAGAGAAAGATTATTATTCCAGGTACAGTTATGCTTCTTGATACTATTTTCAAAGTCATTGAATCTACATTGTCAGGTAGCAAGGTCCTAGAGGGTTTTGATCAACCTACTTTTCTTGTCTACCTGCATAACACCTGGCTTTCTGGCAGATGTTTACAGCACTGTCCCAAAGTCCCTTTTCAAAAAGCAGTAATCTTGCAGTTCCTACAGAGAAGCCATTTCAAATCATTGGTCAGTGAACCACATAGTTCTGCTTCTCTAAAACCACTACTTCTGCTAGTTGCAGTGCTAGAAACACGTTAAAAATGTAGAGCTTTGTCCCTTCACCCCTTTTTCCTTGACAGCTGCTATGTGGTGATCCCAGACAGTTAACTTACACTGCCGTGATCAGCGGGAGCTGGCTGGTTGTGTTCAGCAATCTAAATACAATCTAAATGATCATACGTTTTTCCAACAATTCGATTTCAGAAGTTCTCCCAACAACAAAGTAATAATAAAATATGAAATCAACAAACGCTACTTGAGATCATGACAGAAAAATAAAGTAATGAAAATGTCAGTAAGTGGCATTAAAATGTAAAATCTGAGAGCACTTAAAAAACCCCTAAGTTTCTGGACAGAAAACATCAGTGGATTTGAGCACACCAGAAATCTGAGCTCCAGTCCAGATGCTTGCAGTTGACTGTGTCCAATTAAACTGGGGGCACGTCTCGTTGGTAAGCAGTTCTCAGTAATACCGGTATGAGCGGTTTTATGTTTCTCCTTCCCACACACGTGATGTGCTGTACTAGTGTAATGTTTCTAAGATGGCTGAGCTCTTCTACGCCGGTGGAAGCTGTCTGGTTACCCTCCCCTTCACCAGTTCAGGCAGTTGGTTGGTCCTTGTGTGCCAGTGAGCTGTTTTACAAAACCTCAGTGTCAGTTGTGCCAGCGCAAGATGGTCTCCTCCCTCCTGATTTTTTTTTTTTTTAAAAACTATGAAATGAGGGTATTAATTCCTTCTACAGTTCCTCATTTCCTGATCTGAATGGATGTTGAAATAGTCGTGCTGCCACAACTTGCAGCAGGGAGCATGCAGTGGCATGAGGCTGGGCATGGGGTGGGCAGCAGAGCAAAGTGAGAGAGCGTGACAGGAACGGCTGTGAGCCACTGTTACTGCTGAACACATCACATACCAAACCACAGCCTAAGTGCTACTGAAAGGTTCGATAAATATTCAACAGCAGAAATAAGTCCATTGTGAATTAAATTGAGAATAAAACAGTTCATGCAGATTTGGACATCTGGTAGGAGGGTGTCTGTACCTTGTTGGAGAATTGTTTTTAACAATTGAATGTTTTTCTGCTTGTTGTTTAGACTTCCAGAGGAAGTTTGATATTTGTTTTCTGAAACTTGTTTAAAGACAGTCTTTTGACTGTTTAACACGTTAAAAAAATATTTCCATTGCAGTCTAAACAGAGGAGGCAAGCATATCTTAAACTACTGAGTGTCATTAAAAAGCAGCTGATAAGCATTTTACTGTGGGTCTTTGCATGTTGGTGTGGTCACTGTAGAGTCTTTTTCTTGGGCTATAGGGGTATATACATCATTAGGTAGTGTACAGAAACTAAGGCAAGATATAGCTGTAGAAATTGCACTGAAATGCAGCGTCTAAACCAGCCGAGAAGAAAAGGATAAACCTTATCAGGTCACTTTTTGAAAGACTCTTTAGAGCCCTGGGTTACATCAGAAATGAGTTGCCAGGTTTCCTACCTCGCTGGCTCCTGGTCTGATCAAGTAGGGCACCGGTTCTCTCCTGCCCATCTCCAAAGGCTCTCCATGAGCACCAGATTGCAGAGCAGTTGCTATGTGATCCCTGCTCCCACTCTCTAGAGAGGCGATGGATTGCGTTTGCTTGTGTTTTCCAGCATCAGTTCATCTGTGTTATAATGAAGTAGGTTGCTTGTTCTCTGAGAAGGTTAAAAAAATCCCCCAAAGATCAAAACCTCACCCTGTGCCTTTATCCATGCGATTTTCAGTGCTGTGAAGCAGTTGGCACCACACTGCGTGGCAGTATGAAGCCATGCATTGCCAGGAGGCTGGCAGGTATTTTTAGCATAGCCTGTTTGGCAAGGAAAGAGGAAAGTGTCCCTCTTTCCCCTCTGAAAGGAACGAGGACTGCAGGCTATGGTGTGCTTGGATGGTGCTCAATTGTTGCTTTTTAAAGTCTTATTGGGGTAACTGGTTGCCTTCACCTATTGTTTGTAAAGAAATGTTTAATGCATGGGTGCTCCTCTTGCCACAGCTGTCTTAGCTTTTGCCTTTCCCTGTCTGTCTCTCCCTATTTTTTCCTCTCTTTGTCTCAAATTAGCGCCACAATTAAAGTGTGAAGCCTGCTGGCAGCTAACTAGTAATTACTGTACAATGAAAGAGAGGAACATCTGTCAAAGCTAGGACAAGATAACAGCTGTAATTGATTGCCACATCATGGAGCTTGACCACCAGCAGATGGCTGGGGCCAGTTTTTAATAACTGATCACAGCAGTGGTCCCAGGGATTCCGTGCGACTCTTCTGAGGTGACTGTGTGTGAATTACACCTGTTCAGAAGCAGCCATGCAAGGCTCCATCTTTTTGCTTCCCTTATTTGATTTTACTTGTTTATTTTTAAGTCTACGCTCACCTCTGAAGCCGTATCACAGAGCAGCATATGCTGCTGCTCTCGCTAGGCAGGGAGTCGCTGGGAAGAGCGAGCGAGGCGCTGGAGCTGCAAACCATGGCTCGATGGGAATTGGCAACGCTTGGCGCTCTGCGGCACAGGAAGTGCCTCCAGTCACTGAGGCACTTGTGAAGCACAGAATCAAGTTCAAGTTCACTGCAAAACAGAGGGATCCCTTCAGAGCGAAGCTTTTAAAAAGCAGATGAAGGGGGGAACCACTTACTGGAGAACATGGGGATCCTGCATCAGAATTAAATATCTCTGAGTACTTGCCCTGTGACTGGGGTGCTTTTTTCCTCCCCACCTGGCCCCCCGAATTTCACAGCTCGTGCTCTCAGCTCCTGTATTGTGTGTCGATGGCCAAGTTGACAGGAAAAGGTCTGAGTTTATTACAACATCGCAATTCATAAAACCTGCAGACTAAGACTAACTGAGGAACTGTCATTGTTTCCACTACAATGTCGGCCTTCACTTTGGCTGCATTGTGAGAGCAGGTTTGTGGCACATTCTCTCCTACACCAGAAATGTTGCTGAAGAGGTAGAGAATGAATCATCTGCGCAGAACGTTATAAATTTTATATAACTTTTGTAACATAATGGCACTTGCTTTGTGGTAGCAATGAGGTAAGGCCGGAGGAATCAGATCTGTCCTTATTCTGCAGTTTTCTTCTTCTAGTCACATATATATATATATGTACACATACAGAAAGCACTTGGGATTTTTCTTTTCCAATGTCTTCAAACCCAAGGGAGTAAGTGCGTGTGGTGGGGAAATCTTCTGTGTTTTTTTTTTTTTTTCTGGGAGAAAGCAGAATGTCTCAGGGTAAATGAATTGCAGAGACTGGATGTGAATCCCAAACTCTGCAGAGAGCCTGAAAAGCTGCTGCCATTCAGCTCTCCTGGTGTTCAGTCATAGGGTTAATTGTTCAACAATTAGTGCTGCATTTCAAAGGCAATAAGACAAATTAGCTCAGGTATCAGGAGCAGTTTCACCTTGCACGCCACCCTCCTCCCATCCTTGCGGTGACTCAGTTGGACAGAGCTTCCTGGGTTATTGTGTAAAACAGCAGCTTGTTTTAAACAGTGCAATCTGTCATTAATTCAGCTAATAAATCACAGCATAAGAACAAGAGTCTTGCAAGATTAACATCTACAATCAATTGGGAATTACAACATTGGCTTTCATAGGCAAAGCTGATCGTTAAGTCATGGAAAATTTATTACCTTACAAATATGCTTATAAAAAGTGTTGACTTGAAGCCTTTATAGATTGTATTTATTATCAGATATTCACGGTTTTTTGATGAAAGGTTAAATAACTACAGTTATGCTCTGTGTTTTCATTGAATTACAAAACGCGATGGGCAATTTTCTAGGGTAGACTGAAACTTCTGTGGAATGATACTATTCAAGTATGCAGTTTTTGTAAATCACAATCCTCTTGGCATGAAAATACCCATGTTAAATGTTGGAGGAGACCAAAACATCTTGTTAAGTGTTCAGACAAATCTTCAAACCATTTTTGCTGGTGCAAACTGAAGTGAGATGTGTTATTTTTCCTTTGTCTGCAATGGGAGAATTCTGTTGGAGCTGTAACACCACCATTGTCAAGGCTTGCATATCCTGTAGTAAGAAAAGAAAGTCTGCAGAAGTTTCCTGTTAAGAAAAACATTAGATATCTATACAAAATAAAAATCAGTCCAAAGAACATATGGTACAGAGAGTCCTGGATCTGTTGTGTTACTTTCAAGCTTTCTCTGTCCCTAAAATTAAGCACCTGCCTAAGTGACAACAGGGATTCTGCACCTTAAGTATCAGTGTAATGTCTGTTCAAAATAAGCAGAAGGTAACAGGACAGTGTGTACATGATATTAGATTTTTGTGATGTGGAGAACATGTAGTCTGAAACTTAATTGAAAATGTTACTGGATGTTCCAGTGGCAGCTCACCCTGAATGAGACTGAACAGCTGAATCCTAGAGATAACTAACAAAGTTTCTGTTGTTCTTTTTTTTTTTTTTTTTTTTT
>JAAGAY010134824.1:0-50803 GCA_011801015.1 Ardeotis arabs
AATATGCAGTGTAATTACAGTCTTGTGGTAGCTTCTATCCTAAACTCAGTGGATTTCTAGCTCTAAACACAGGCCTTCCAGTTATGTATAACTAAGTTGTTCATATTTATTAGCGAGTTTTTTATACATAAGGCAATGAGGTACAGATTAATTGACTCAATGATAAACAGGAAATTGTTGATCAATTTGAAAAAGAAAAATGAATCTTAGAAGTACCACTCCCGTGTTTGAAGCATCATTCCAGTAGTCCTCAAATTTTCCACTTAACACCACATTCCTATTGGTGTTTTGCGGCATGTAATTTTACAGATGACTATAGCACGATCAAATAGCTGTCATGATGAAGAAGTCGCTTTGCTCAGCCAGATTCTCCTAGCTGATCTGCTTGACAGCTGTAGAAAGTTCTGCTGGTTTCAGCAAAGTTAGAGCCAGCTAAAGCCACAGAGGAGTGAGATTCTGAGTTCAATTATTAACAACAAGGAAATGAAATACTGAAGGGCTTACCCTTAAGAAAAATATCTCTATAGTATTCAAAGGAAAAGAATTGGCATTCAAATGAGCACAGAAACACAAGTGGGTTGGAAATCACAACAACTTTACATAAATTCTTGGTTTGCCTCCTGCATCTAGAACTGCTATGAAAATGCTATTGGATATCAGAATGTCACCACTGCTAAAGCAACTAATACAATGTCATGTGCGGAATTATTTAACCTGAGGAAAAGTCATGTAGGATAGGTGAACTCTAAAAGGAAAACTAAAAGAAGAAAAGATCCTGGTTCTACATAGTACCATAGAAATTCGAGTAGAGGAAAAAAATGTTACAAAAGGTAAATGTTGAGTAGATATTTCTGCAAGTAAAATTTCAATAAAGCTAAACATGAGGTTATTGCTTTTGAATATTCATAACATTGAACGGCCTTTTATTTGTAATGCATATTTATTTAAATTATTGTATATAGCATATTTGTGCGTCAGGCTCCATCAATTCTTATCTGATTATCATACATCTTTTCTCTTACATGAAGTGAAAGAAAATATATATTAAAGTATTACAAAAACACAGCTTGTTTAGTAATGATCTCAAGATTCATTGTGGGAGAATCTAGTTATTTTTCTGTTCCTGTCATTAAAGGACATAACAAAATTGGTAAAGCAATAAAAGCAGCAGTGCTACTCATCCTTAAGACATACTCATCCAATTCTGTTTGATGATTGTGGAGGTATAAAAGAGGGAGAAAAGAGAAAATATCCAAGTCATTCTGTTTGTGCTGAATAAGTCAAACAAAAAACATTCTTTTGTTCCAGCACTTAGGAGGCTCCGTACAGGGAGTCCATCACATGGACCACATACTAGTGTCAGGGTTTGCGTTTGCGTGCATTTATTTCTCTCACTTTCCACACCCAGAACACATATTGTGGTCAATCTAAGTCTCATATTTCCATCTTTTATATTAACATGCAAGTTAGATGAATGTTTAATGCCTAAGTTTTAGCTATCTGCTCTGCCCTAGCAGAATTCACAGCTCCTGAGTTCAGTGTTAACACACAGGGGGAGTTAGAGAGGGGGAGTTAGTTTCAGAGAACTGAATCAGCAAAAAAATCCCCAGTGAATCACCTCAGTCAGCTTTGCATTTTCTCTGATCCTGTCTTCTAAAATATTAAACATCTCCAACCTATCACCACCTAATTCAGCTTAAGATGGTGCTTGATGGTTGAGGCTAAATGAGGAACAGGGTGTTTCCAAAATACCATTCATCTTAGCTTAGACACTTTTGCTTACCAGTCTAGATTCACATCATTGCAGTGAACCCACATAAGCAAAGTTGTTCCACAGAGAAACTGCTCTACACAGGAAATGAGATGGTAATGCACAAGATTTCTAATATCCATTGCAAAGGAACTAAACTAAACAGACACTGAAATGTATATATGAAAAAATATGCACTGTAAAGACATCAGATCAGAATTTCACTTTTCTTATCACTAAGCAATGTACACTTTAAATTAAAATATTCACAAAATAAATTTCCAATTCAGTGTCCACTCTTCTCAAGTGTCTTAATCAGACCTAGTAGGTGCATTCCACCTCTTAGGCAGCATTACAACTTTCAACTTTAATTAGATTTTGACACTGAGCTCCAAAGCTGAGAGGTACATACATAGCTACCTTCTCCAAGCACATGCTATAATTTTCAAAACAATAGCTGCAACTTTTGTCATATATTTTAGAAGAAAAACCTCTGGATTGTTAAGGTTTCTTAGACATTCTCTAGAGAAATGTACACGGGTTAAAAAGAAGAAATGTTTGCTTAGAACTGAAAAATTAAGACTAAGGGAGTAAACTATGAAATCCAGCAGCATACGGTTGAATGCCTGTCAGACACAAGGCTGTCTTCGTTGCTTAATACAGGGGCTTGCCATTGCACACATTCTGTGCATCCAGCCTCCCTAAACATGTGCCCTTCAGCAACACTTCGCTCAATTCATCCAGTCCTATTAAAGCAGTGAGAGGAGGGAGGAATCCACAGAGGGCACACAAGGCTATGCCTATGGGCCAGCCAAGAAACACCAGCACAATGAGCCAAAATAATCCCCACACTAAGCAGTTGCAGTCTACCATCTGAAACCTAGTGACATAGAAAAGAAGGGTTAACTTTGACTGCAAGCGTGTATAGAAATATAAGGACAGAACTGTCTTTTGTTTGAAAATCTTATTTTAGAGGCAAAAAAAAAGGTATTTTCAGCCAAGAAAAATCTGGTTCCTATATTTAACGAAAGTCTAATGTAAAAAACACCAAGTCACACACGCCTCATGGGAAACTTCATAAGGAGGAAAGGGAAAAAAACAGATTCACTTTAATGAGTAGTTTTCTAGGCTAGAATGACTTGGATGCAAATTTTTAACATAGCTCTACAGAGGTAAGTTGCAATGTTCCTTCAACACATGAGAAAATGCGCCTATAGATGAAGAACACAATTAATGTTTGGAATATAATACATTAAGAAAGTCCTGAGGTCCAGACTATGGCTAGCCCATAAAGCTGCAGAGCTCAAAACTTCTCACACAAGGACACATTGCTTCTTCTCTGGCATAATGAGAAACAGGTTGCACACAACTAGTGCCAGGTTAATTGAGTTTACATATCTGCTAGTCCTTTTCATTATCGCCTACTCCCTGTGCCGAGCTTTGAGACTCCGAGCTTTATTTAACGGATCCATCAAGTCTATTATCCACCAAGACTATTAACAGTTATCTCCCCAATGACTGAGATGTGTTGTGAGCTGTCAGAGCCTTTTATTTCTGCCTTGTTCATTCTTTCAGCAGTCTGGAAAATTTGAGATATATGTATGAAAATGCTCCACAATCCAAAATACAAGCTGGCATTTTCTGCTAGTCTTGTGAGATGTCCAGCAGCTAAATAAACCAAGAAAAATCAAACAATGGAAAAATAAACTGATCATACCTAAAACATTGGAACATTTCTCAGTGTTTCATTTTTTAATAATTCATAATTGACATTTCATGGTAAAAATACAAACTGCTCAGGAAATTCTTGTAAAATTACAAACCAAGCATTTACAATGTGCACATTGGTTATCACAGGACTGCTGTTAACCAGCCATACATATAAGGTGATAATGTGGTCAAGCATAAAGATAGGCAGAAGCAAAAGTTAGAGTAGTAAAAAGTAGTATTACTCAGCCTAATGAGCAATCACTGCGGGTGGCACAGAATTATTTAGTTAAACACGTTGTTCTAATTTAGATGTTAATAAAATACATGAACACCATGGAACCAGGCACTGCTTTGAAATCATGACAGAGTAAAAAATGTCTTGAAAAATAACAGTAACTCTGGATCTACGGACAGCCTAAACAGTTCCATTTCTTTAGCCAAATTCTGTTTACAAAACACGACCAGAAAGAATCTTTTCTTGAACAGTATCACTCTACCTAGATAGTGTTGCTCATGGACTAATTTCACACCAATCACAATATTTGAATCTAACATGCTAACGGTTCTTCCACTGTTCCTATTTAGAAAAAGAGACTATAGCAGGGCTCAGGGAAATGATGGTGTGGATTTATTAGCTGAATTTATGTTGCTTTATGATATTGTACTGAAAAGTACACAAATTGCTCAATTATCAGTAAAAGCAGAAAAGTATATGGGAAACAGCTTTACCTTTGCAGCATAATTCTATGGCTTTTTAAATGATCAGATTTTCTCTGCCAGGCCTTCACCAAAGCAGGAAAGCAAGCATTGTTTGACAAAAGCCCTTGTCTCCTCTTTTGCCACCGGGACAAGACCAGCTGCGCTGTACCAAAATGCAGACATGCCCACAATGACAGATGTGGCCTCAGCCACTGGCTCAGGTCTTGGGTGAGCTACAAGGAACAGAGGGATCATGGCAAACAAGAAACATCTCTCAGGAACTGAGGCACCTCTGAGCCTGCCACTCCCTGAAGTTCACACCCATAAACCTGCAACCTTGAGAGAAACTCTCCTTGCCCTGGCTCATATAATCCCAACAGGGTGGCTGGGCTGGCTGGAGCTGCCGGGCAAGGGCAGAAGCATGCTGAAGTCACCAACGTCAGACAGAGACCGCATGTCCCAAGGGAACTGCCGGCTGCCCTGTTAAAGCTGTAGTATGTCACCTCTGCCATGGAGCCAAAGATGCAGCTTCCAGCCTTGGCTGTGATTTTGGCCGCTGCATTTTAGTTGGTATGGTACATATCTTCTGATCTCAACCACAAAACCAGGAGGTAGGTAAAATAGACACTAATACATGTGCATTTGTGTTTTGATGAGTGAAAACTTTTGGAGGAGAGGCCTAGCATATCCTAGGGATATTAAAAATCTGTCTCCCCCTTCCTTCCATTACAGGAATAGAGAAATAAGGATGGCTAAAAAAGTTTTGCAGTGATCCTATAGAAAACTCCACTGTGCCCAGTGGAAAAGGGTCCATTTCAGAACACAAGTACAATAGAAACAGCAAAGAACAGGGACGAAAATGTGTGTCCTCAAATCACTATAGAAAGGTTTCTGTTTGTATCAGTTACACAAGCACTTCAGATATTCCTCACATCCTTCAATTTCCTTCATTTTGTCTTTTCCATCTTTTTGTTAGATATCAAGAACATTCTATAATTTCCAAGGAATTTTCAGTGTGTATTTCTATTACCACATTTGGTAAATATTTAAAAGACAGCTTACAAATCCTGTTGTATAGGCAGCTTTTTATAACTCAACTATGTTTAGGCTTCAGAAAATTCTGGTAAAATTCACTTAGGCTATATTATATCACATCAGAGTGAAACACTGTAAGATATTCTAAGTCACTTTCTTGTTACTTAGACATCTGAAGTAAAAACTTAGCCACAACATGATTTGAGTATTTATTTTAATGAAACATCTTATAGTCAAGGTAAATACATGGTGACGTGAACTATGTCAAAATTATGCCTTACTTGTGTCAACATTTTTTTCACAGTGTATATGAAGAGGTGGGTTTTTTTCAAGAATTTTTTCAACACTGAGGCTGCTAAACAAATATTATGGTTGAAAACCTAAGTATATGGATGTCATGATATTCACAGTTACAATGCTGCTGGCAAGCCTGACAGCTTGCCAGCTGAAATTTTAAACATTCAGTCAACTTAAGCAGAAGAATGAATTCAAATAAAGAAACTGCACAGGACATAGCAAACCAGTGGCACTGTATCTTCAGTCTTGTCTTAGCTGTGCAGGCCCTTAAAATTCAGTTGCAGATGGTGATTTCTTTTTTCTTCCATTAGAAAGCAAACAGGCTGATCTTCACTCTGAATATGTACTCACTTAAATAATATTGCAAATCAGTGCTCAATTACTGATTGCTTTTCATAAACAAACTAGTTAAGTAGCTAATTAAAACTGTCTTCAAACATGTCAGTTGTGAATGTATTCAAGATGTCCTAAATCTGTCTTCAAGCTAGAACAGGAAAAGAAAGTACGGTCTTTGTGGTGGTTCTATTGAATGGCTTCCCTATTTTAAGTAAATTTTTCTAGGGTATCTGAAGTGTTGATAGTCCACAAAATTTAATGGAAACACTATGAATACATTCAAGCCTTTTGTCAGAATTACAAAAAAGATTGTTATGAGTAATTGTTCCTTCTGTCCAAGAGTACTGATTTGAAAAGGGTGCTGCAAGACTCGCTGATTTTTCTCCGTCTATTAATATCTATACAGCCTAGATCGAGATATGGAGAAAAAAAAAAAAAAGACGACCTTTGTGACTAGAATGCCATGTAAACATCAAAATCTAAAGCTGTAACCTGAAAATCTGCACATAGCTCCTGCCTAATCTCAAAGGGTGGTATGGCTTATGAGAGACCTTGATGTACATGGCCTACATTCAGAGTCGGGCAGTGGTAAATTAGGTTACTGGGCGTTTGGCAATTTAGGCTGCTTATCCTAATGCACATTTCTACTTATAAGCACAGTGACTCTTTTTCACTTTACATCTTTCACAGGCATACCATAACCACTTCAAAATGCAAGCAAGGCTTACGTCTTTCCCCTCAACTGTGTGTTTAACGTGGCCATATCCAGATTGCAAACAGCTGCAGCAAAAAACAGCAAAAGCAAAAACCTCATCCATCAAAGAGTTACCAAGTAGGGAAAAAAGGTCACCAGCAAACTGAGATAGTTGAACCCATGTCAGAAGGTGGCAGGTAGGGGAAGGTTCCCACTAAGGCTTTTCTGGTTGACTTGAGGAAGTGAGGTTTTCTCTGCAGGCATTAAGTATGAGAAGAGTCACAAACAGAGTCACCTCTCTCACTTCTCAGAGGAGAAAGGGGGAGATGGGAGCCAACTGGGAAAATATTTGATCAAAGCAGATATATTTATAGTTCACTTAAAAGTTCTTGCTAGAAAAAAGATGGAACTGTTTCTACATTTGTAAACTAAAGCTAAAGCACTGAGGTATATATTTAGCTTACTGCTACACATTACTGGGCATCTCCTCATACTGCGCTTACAGCATATTATATATACTTACTGCACCTCTGATGTAATGCCCCCACCAGTTTCTGCCTATCGCATTCCAGGTCCCAGTTGCCCACAGTCGTGCAGTCCCTTATACAAAAGTTTGGACAGCAATTTTCAGGACAGTTTTGTATTTGTGCGTAGGTAAAGTTAGCATCTTTATCTAAAGTCTATCATGATTAAGATAAAAATCCTTGACCCAAACCCTCATTAGCTTGGGTGGAACGTGCTCTCCTCTAATAGTCTCCTTTGCTGGCAGAATTCACAAACCTAGGAGAGGGATTGCCTTCTCCATAACTTTTCCTCCGTGGTACAGGAGTATCAGCAATAACTTACATTGCCTCTTTTTTCCACTGTATTCATCTTGGAACACTGTAAGTCATCATTTCTAAGTATAATAAAATAAATACAAATAGAATAACTTTGAATTTGCAAGATAAATATTTTTTTGGAAAAGCGAGATGGCAAAACACCACTTAAAAGGACATTACATTGTTTAAATTGAAACACTTTCCATATATGCCCATAAAGAGAGAGTATGGGTATATATTCATTCATAGTTCCATATATTTTAATAATACCCAAAACATTTTAAGTTCTGTAGTATGCAACATAGGCTTTGTGTATTAGTAAGTAGAATATCATGTTTCATATTGACACAACTAAGCATATCGCAGTTGTGATTATAGTAAGAAATTTTCTTAAGAATCAACTTTCTCCACATAAATTTACCACTACACAAGATGTGCAAGTGTATGTCCACTGATATTTGTGTTTCAATATATAAAATTTAAAATATTAAACCCGCTGTGTTTGCTAGGTTTTTCTTTTCAGTTTTTCTTTTCAATTTATAATGGTAATTATTTCAGCTTCGAGTTCCAGGAAGGTACTGTGCATAGGACTGCATGCTGAGATGAGTCAGAAGCAGCAGTTGTCCTCAGTGCCTCATCCCATTATGCAGCTCAGACTGACAGAACACCAGAGGGTGAACATTGCAGGAGCAGGGAGCAACTTAGGACAACTGCCCCATCACTGAAGTATCTGGGTATGCAGGAGCAAGATTAGTTCATAGTATATTAGAGATCAAATGAGATAAAGAACGGAGCCTGTGACAATAATGAGCTACTCGCGAGCATTTCTTAGCTCAGAGTAAAACTAGTGGGTGGCCGAAACATGGTCAATCCAAATAAGGAAAGAAAAGGTATGGTACCAGCTCCTGTACCAGTATAGGACAGCAGGGCATTTAAGACAATTTTAATAGCTCAAACATCATGAAGATTATAGTGAATCACTCACTTCTGTGTCTAGGTCGGTCAGTTTTCAAAACTGGAACTCAAGTGGTACCACAGGAAGGGTTCAGCATCCAAACTTGGTCAGAGTTTCAAATTTTCATTTTGTGTGAAATTCAAAATTTTAAAATTCCTTTCAGTGCTAATTAGAACAAAAAAAAAATCAGAATTTTTAAACACTTCAAAATGTTTTGGGTTTTTTGATACGGTCTTTTTGTAATTTTTTTTTAAATTAGGAATATCGTATCTTTTTATTTTATCACTTGACTTTCTAATCATGTATGAATCTTGGAAGGGAAAAGTGCATTACTAAAGCCAAGTGCTTGAACAGTTTTTGTTTGTTTGCTTGTTTTTAAATATAATACCAACAAAACGCAACATTTAACTAGCATTTTGGAAAAAACACAGGAAAATTGTCATCAACTCTACAATCACATTATTTCCTAAAATAATACCCCACAAAAGTTTCCTAATTCCCTAACAAGTTTTCTATTCTGAAAGTCTCTAGTTTATCACTTGAGGTTTATGTAAGCCACATTCATTACAGCAGTTAAGATAAAATGTTATAATAAATACAGAATTGACCAGGACTCCACATGACTCCACATGATTTTTCAGTGCTACACACTGGCAGAGATGAGAAAATCCAGCTCAATACAGGGCAGGGTATCAGTAAAAACCAGTCCGCAAAATAAGAACTCGACATTTTCCAGAAGTTTAATACATAATGTTCTCCTCTGGGATCTGTAGGAAACCACAAAACTGATAATAGACACTTTAGTTTCAGTTAAGATTCCTATTAATCAAAGAGTAGTAATTTTCAGTGTATCTTTCTGATAAGCAAAACCATTCTCTTATCTTAATTGTAGTCATTATTAGATTTTAATTTAGAGCCATATAGAGGCAAATTTGGCTATGCATGAGTTCTCTTCTAACTTAGGTTCTATTTACAAACATTGCAATACAGCAGTTAGTTATTTAACTCTGCTCGTGTTTCCAGAGGTGGTCAGCGACAGACAGCAAGACAGCTCTTCTACAATTGGGCTTTTCTTTTTCCCTTTTAGTCTTGTTTCCGTGTTCTCGCGTGTGTCCTCAGCCCACCAGGATTAGCGGTGAGGCGTGTTCTCCCCTCTCTGACTCAGCACGCTAAACCTGTGGGATGTCTCATTTCAGAAAGCGTGGTATTGCCCAGTAAGATATGACTGCTGCTGTCAAAAATCACTCCCAAAAAACAGAGCAAGTCTGTACTGCTGCAGATTAAGGTCGGAAACAAAATCTTAGTGCCTCTGTACTGAGCTTCTCCCTATCCACTTCTGCTACCCCTGAACTACTTCCTTTACAGTAGTTAAGACACATTATGTCCCTAATGACCGTTCCATCTAAAAATAAGTGCTCTTGACACAGAAGAGATGTCAGGCTAGCACAGCGGGATGCTGAAGCGTCTCTAGATGTGTAGCAGGGCTTCTCTTACACTGGGTTGCAGCAATTTAGGAATTCACACTTGATAAATGCAGTAAGGGCGGCTTCCTTTTATCTCTTGAAAACGGTGCCAGGACTGATATATTCCTGACCCTTATTTGGGTCTTCACCTTACTCTTTTATGCTGTTCTCTGGAATAATGAAATGCTAGTGTTTCATGAGGTAAGCATGCCCTGTGGTTGTATATGCTTTTTCACTGACATCTACAGATGAACTACATAATTGACAGCAGCTGGCTCAACTTTTTGCTTGGGTCCACATTTTCTTAAAAGATACTCATACAGAAACACACTCTGTTTGCTCTGATAGCGTTTCTCAAGCAGAGAGATAATGCCTGAACCCTGGAAAGTTTCTTACCTATAGCTGAAATAACTTCTTCAGCGTTTGTTTTTATCTTGTTTTCCAGATATAACAGTACAGCCACAGGCTTCTCTGCATTACACTTAAGTAACGTTATTCCTTGATTTGAGGATCCTTGTCCTTGTTCTTTTTTCAAGGTGAGTGAAAAATCACAATGGAAGCTAAATTAAACATAACTATTTTTCTTAATAGCAACATATTACATTGTCCTTGATATGGGCTAGATTAAGCTGATTAAAGCCCTTCTAGATCAACGTCCAGAGAAATAATGTCCTTGTTACCTAGCATAGGAGAGGGAAAAGATCACTTTCTCATTACAATAGCAGTATTCAGCCTCCTGAAATATTACTATTTACAAACTAAGAGGGAGTAGTATCGCAGGTATTGTTTCTCCCTCCTTTCTTGCATTCTCTTCACTGTAGTAATTTTGTAGATGCCTTTGTTGTCAACAAGGAATTTTATTTTGGAAGTTTGTATACTGTACTTTTTTCAGAGACTTCTCAAAAGTTAGTGTTTTGGTTTTGGCTGGGATGGAGATAATTTTCTTCCCAGTAGCTGCTGTGTTTAGGATTTAGTATGGGATTTGGTATGTGAAGAATGTTGATAATACACCAATGGTATTAGTTGTTGCTAAGAGATCAAGGACTTTTTTCAGCTTCCCAGGTTTTGCTAAAGTGCAGGAACAAAAAGCTGAGAGGGGTATAGCCAGTAGAGTTGACCCAAACTGGCCAAATATATTCCATACCATAGACATCATGCTCAGTATATAAGTGGGGGTTAGCCATTGGGCAGTTCTCTATCGGGAAATGGAGGTTTCAAGATCACTGCTTGGGGTATCATTGTTCTGAGATCGGTGCTTGAGATCGTTCCAAGATCACCTTTGGTTCCGTTTTGTGATCGCTGCTTGGGACAGGCTGTATCAGTCATTGGGTCACCAGGCAGTGAGGAATTGTGCATAGTTCATTTTGTATATTCTATTATTATCATCATTATTAAAATATATATATATTATTATTTTCTTCATTTGCTGTCCTAGTAAACTGTCTTCATCTCAACCCACGAGTTTTCTTTTCTTTCTGATTCTCTCCCCCATCCCACTAGGGAGGGTGAGGGGGAGTGAGCAGCTGTGTTTAACCCCAATTACCCATGACAGTTAGGAAAATGCATGGACTTACAGATGATGCTTAACTGGAAGTCTTTTAAGAAAGTTCTTTTTCAAACTGCAACTGTAGCAGCAGTCTTTTAAAATTTGTTTATCAGTACTAAAGCACATAAACATTACAGTTACTGGTTTGTTTGTTTGTTTTTTAACTTATACATAAGCAACCAATCCTCTGAGAAAAAAGAATTGTAAGAGAACAGCACTTGAGAAACCACATAGCAAAGGAAGCACCAAGGACCATAAAAACAGCCTCCAGAACTCTCCCCAAAACATTCATTTTTTTATTGATTGATTCTACTGGGAGGATTACCATGTTTGGCAAAGGAAAGTACACTGCCATATGTCTTGATGGCATTCACAGCTTCTTGACTGCTGTGGGTTGTAATTAATTTGTTGGCTAGGACATTCACTTTTGTCTGCTTGCTCCACGAGATTTCAAGTGTTACCTAATTCTTGTTTCAATAGAATTGTATGTCATTGTGTTTATTCAGTATGGGTTCAACATTGCCTCTAGATCATCTTTTAAAATGAATTCTGTGGTTTCAGAGAATAAAACTGGTCTCTCTCTCAGCAAAGCCATTCTGTTAGGAAAACTTAACTTCTGCTCCTTATGAGAATACTTTTCTTCAGGATTCATATCCTTTTATGTCCCAGGAAACTGCAGAGATCCATTCCAAAGAGGAGGAGAAGGGCTTCCCTTTTGCAGGAAGTTAGAACCTACCTTATCCGACACAGAGCAGTACTGGGTATCCACCAATAAAGCAAATGCAAGGTAGGCTAGGAAGAAATAATGGCCTTATCTCTAGGAGTGTACAGGCATTTTCATTATTGTAATCTGCTTATTGAGGCTTCCAGCTTGTCTCTTGTTTTCCCCTTGGCAAACTTTGTCCTGAACTTTCCAGAACTAACTTATTGACTGTCTTTGCCACATTGCCGAGCCATTTCAAAGTCCCACACAGACTACAGCAAACACAAGTCATGCTCTGAGAGTGTTACTAAGGCATCTTCTTTGATCATACCTAAACCTGCACTTACTGCATTATTTCAGAGTCACAGATGGAAAGGGGCCTGTATTTATACAGTACTATCTCAGCTATGTATGGATGACAGAACCTTAAGTAAACTGCTTGTTTTTCTGGCTCTTACAGAAATGAGCAGTACATTGAATTACAGCACTATTTCAGCACAATATTAGAGTCCAAGGGTTAAGCTGTTTCTAAACTAGTCTCTATGTAAATAAATGTGTAAAGCAGTACCTAAGTTGTTTTACAGGCTCAGTGTAAAAGAGGAAAATTAAGCAATTTGTGGAAGCCTTGTCTAAATAAATTTGAAGAAAAATTACTAACAGTTCTTTAGTTTCACTCAAAAAGTCCTTAGTGGGTTTTTTTAATTACATGGCTTTGGAACAATAAAAAAAGTAATTTTCTATCTTTTCATCTGGTTTATACCCTTAAAGGATCTTTTCTTCACAAAGATTTTGTTTGCTAGGTTTTCATGCAATGCTACAACAATTCTTTGCAATAATGCTTGAATGGAATTTTTTACAAGCATTTTAACAATGGTTTTGTTTACTTACAGATTCCGTCTTTTAAAAATAATTAAATCTGTATGTGTCTTTTTTTTTTTTTAATTTCAATACATTTAGTTTAACAACTGAATCCTGTAGTTCACTAGAATAAAGATACGGACATCAGAAGGGGATGCTAAATCCTAAGTAAATATTGCCATTGGAAAACAAACCACATAGCTCAAAGTTACAGTTTTAGATTGCTTCACTTCTCTCACCTACTCTTTCTTGTCAGAAAATGTAAACAGAAAGTAAAAAGTATTTTGGTGGAAAAGACAAAGTTCATCTTTTACCAAAAAAAAAAAAAATAGTGAGAAAAAAGCCCCAAGCCCCTAACCTTGTACTCCAAATCAAAGCCTCAAGAACTTTCCAACCACTGCTACAAGAAAAATATGACTTTCCAAACTTTTGAAAAATGCCTTCTCCTAATACTATCATGTCCCTGAAAAAAAGTGAAGTTCAACATACAGAAGATGGCAGCAAGGATAATGAACCACTTGCTCAGCTCAAGTCAACTCAACAAAACCTTCTCTCTCTTTTACACACGGTGCTTGGTCCCTCGGAAAACTGCATATTAAGGCTGTTCAAGCTTTTGCAATTGATGGCAGTTCAATTGCCTCTTCATGCACTTCAGCCAGAAACAATCTTTGTTACAACTCCACTCGCCATTTTAGGGCCCCACTGAAGCTATGACAACCCTGCACTTGGATGCTGTTCTATAAGGACTGAGCCAGACATGACCACATACACCTGGGGCCTGCACACGCAACCCAGCATCACACAGGCAGGTGTTGTCACAGTTCATTGCAAACTGCACAAATCTTCGCAGCTCCTTTCAACTTTGGGTGCTTGCTAATAGTAATTCTGTCCTAATTATTGACAGAACTGCTGTCAGTTATCCATTTTAGAAAATCATCCATTTTAGAAAACCTCCAGAATCCTTTTCCAAAGTCCTAAAATACTAAAGCATAATAAACGTGTCAGATTCAAATATTTATAGAAAGTAGGCTGGAAAACAAAGATGGCAACCCATAGCTGAGCTAGTCGCTTGTGGCCTGGAGGACCTGTATCATTCATCCCTGCATGAACAAGTGCATGTTTCTGCATGAAACTTATCACCTAAATGTTCAACACTGTAATATTTGTTCTCCCAAGGCAGACAATTTGGTAATAAACAGTACACTCCCTTCCAGTCAAAACAAGCAATAAAAGAATGAAAGCATTCTGCTTTCTTGTTTGAGAAAACTTCATTTCAGTGAATGAAAAACAAAGAGAACACTGTGTACCAATAGCAAGTATTAGGATTACTTACTCCTGGTTCTCCTCTAACTGATGAGGGCAGAATGGTTTCAAAGGGAGGGGGAGATGAGATCTCAGCTTGCACACACTAATATGCAATACATGTGCTTAATGGAAGCTGCCGTACTTTATACTATTTCTTTTTTTCCTTATTATACTACAAAAATATTAAGAAAAACAAAGAATTTCAATGCTATTAAAAGATAAGTTAATTATTTTCTAGTCAATTTTAGTGAGGAAGTCCTTCTGGCAACTTCACAACTGCAACACTTGAAAATCAAGAATTTTCCCTTTGCCAGCAATAAAGGTGTTCCTATGGCTATTGCTTTGTTCGAAAATCTACTTGGAAATTTGTAAGTACCATTGAACCACTGAATTATTTGCCAAGTTGGCAAGCATACTTAATGAACCAGAGCAAAGTCTTTCTCTGATCACGTTATGAAAGAGGTACGCTTGGAAGTGACCCTAGAAAACCCACTCAAACATTATGTCATTAATGTCAATATTATATGTTTTGCAAAGGAACTACTTTCATTTTTCTTCCTCATGTGGCTTTATCCTGGGCAATTACCATGTCCTCTTAAAACAAAAGAAATTTACTTCAAAACACTAATTTAAAAAACAATGTGATTTGAAAAGCTGTCTCCTTACTTCTTCTGTAAATAGTGATCAATTAAAAATAGCAGCAGAAGTCAACAATGAGAAATGGCTACAAGTACCTGAGACTTATAAAGTTCTGAGAACCTGCTAAGGTCCCGATTCAATAAAGATTTTAAATATTTCAATGCCTCATGGTAATTCGTATTTCTCAGATATACGATTAAATACCTTACCGAAGCTGAGCCTACGCCTAAAATGCCATCTCAGTGTACATGAGCACAGCTCTGCATAAGGAATTCTCCATTGTAAAATATTAAGGAAACTACAAAGATTGTCTGACCAACACGCTTTATCAGTGAGGTTTAATGGATAACTCAGTGATTGAATTAAAAGTCAAATATTCAAAACTGGTATAAAAAGCATCTTTACTAAGAACTTACGGAAAGGAAATTGTGTGTCATTTGAGGCCATTAAACAAATTGCATTACTGATACTGACAAGAACTCAGTAAAATGTTTGCCAAACAGTTTGTTTGTCCACAAAGTATTCAGTGAAAAATATACCAAACAGGCCACATTACAGAAGCAACCATTTTAAAAAGTCAATGTAAAAATAGCAATTATATTCTCAACTGCTTGTTAACCTGTCCGTTTTCCAAAACACGTAGAGGACAAGCATCACATGGATCACTTTTCAGTCTCATTCTCAGGTTCACTGTCTCCACTATCACTGTCTCTTCCGGGGTGTTCTGGCATTGTTCGATGTTCTTCTACTTCAGCCACTTTGAGTTCTCCTTCCTTTATCATTTCTTCCCCTACCTTGTTTTCTTCTTCTTCTGCATCTTCCTGCATGCCTTGCACTTCACCTTCTACTTCAGCCTCTTGAGTTTCAGTAGTTTCTTGTTCTTCAATCATGGCAGGTGGGGGCAGTAAACGCTAGATGATTAAAAAAGAAAGGATTTTCAGTTTTTACAACAAACCAACCTATATGGCCATCTATTCTTATTTTAGCTTGAACTGTTCACCTTACATTTAGGATTTTACATTAAATAACAAGTTAACAATAAAGACACAAAATTTAGAAGCCCTAATCATTTGTAGGCACTTAACTCCTATATAAAAAAAAAAAAAAAATCTTGACTCACACAACAGTCTTGTTAGACACACTTTTTCCTGAAAAGAGGATGTTAAAAACTCAGTACTTCCAATTCAAGGATATCAAACACACTTAACTATCCCAAACAGCCAGACAAGTAATAGGGCTGTGGTAAATCCCTACTTGGAGTAACAAACACATTCCTACTGTAATCACATCTGTTACCATTTCGGACTCCTAGATATGTTTAACTTGCCTTTTGAGGCCTTTAACAGGTCTGTCTTTAACAACGCATTCCAGTAACTTCCCCTTGAAGCGTCTTATAAAATGCTACGCAAACATTATCTGTACTTACGCAAGTGTCACCCACAGCTGTGCGGATAGAACAACGCAAGTTCCAGTAACAGTTAAAGCAATGCTTGGATATTATTTGCATAATACTTCTGGAAAAGTACTGTAGTATATTCAAAGTGTTTTGCTCGTAACCAAAAAAGTAGTTTGCAAACATTATAAGCAGCAATGGTGGCCATATTACAGACTTCAGAAAAAAAAAATACCAACAGTACAGTAAGCTGAGGTGGATGTACGCTATACATCTCCAGGCTGTACAGAAACACCCACACTTCTTGCAGCCTGACATTACTTAATGACTTGATGGATATTTTCTTGGAATACTGTGAAGCATTTTAATGAAGTGAAAGCTTGAAAAACCTCCCATGACTGATTTTTTGTTTTGCTTAAAGGCAACATGGCTTCACATACCAAATTAAGTGTTTAATTACAGTGAAGTCTTACCTTCAATTAGATTACACTAATATTACAAATTTCTGACACCTTAGGCAAATCTATGAAGCAATTATGACTACCAGCAGAGATATGAAAAGCATTTTTTTTAGACTTTGAAGTTATCATACTGGTCCCTATAATCCATCTGTTCACAGAAAAAGTGTATTCCAAAACCAGAGATCGTTTAATTACAAAAATACACTCTTGACGCATAAGACTACCTCAGACTTCTTCTGTGATTTAGTTAGATGCATGTTGTGCTTTGTGACTACTACTGTTAAGACTAGTGTAAAAGAAAAGGAAAAATATCATGTTGTACTAAATAGGGTAAAAGAAATCTAATGCCTGCATTTTTTTTTTTTTTTGGCAGTTTACTTTTTGGCTTCTCCTGCAAGGAGAATGTGATTCATTGCCACAGTAGGAAACCACCAGCTTTGTAACTAATTTTAGGTAGCAATGGATAAGATAAGGATGCTAAAAAGAATAACTGGCATTAGCTGAAGGATCAGGTCCATATTTAAGGTGTCAAGCAAAAATTTTGGTAAAACTTAGATGCTGCCATCTGCTATTTAGGACATGTACACACCTCTCCATTTTGACAAGGCTATTCATTTGCATCCGACTGTGACCAACTGCACAGTCCACCAAGTCTTCATCACATACGATCTGCACAGTTGAGAGATCTCCAACTATATTAGACAAACTGGCTCCAAACCAAATCTCATTATGTGCTTACAGGACTAGGTCTCTAACAAAACTCTATGAGCTCTCACTACCTCAAAAAAAACAGTTACAAAAAAGAGGAGATTTTAGTAGTGTTACTCCTCTTTCTCTATCCCCTTTTCTTTACAGCAGATAGATAATTTGAGTACTTCTCCAAAATAGCGAGAAAATATCCTGTTCATGTGGCAAAGGCTTTTTCTGGGTAGCAAAATACTTCTAATTTGGCTGAAGCTATGGATAGCAAGATTCACTGGATAAGAACTGCAGAGGAAAAGAAATCTTCTATCTGAAAGTCTGACATTCAGTTAAAGGAGAAGTTTTGGGTTCTGATCTCTACTGATTACACTGTTCCACATTAGATGAAACAATCACTTGAAGAAGAAGGGAAGAGCAGGTGACAGAGAAACATCCTTGCATTAAAGAACAGAACCTGGATCTCACAGACAAGTACCTTGGACTAATTTGTTGAAGGATACAGAGCTATGCTCACACTCTTTCCCCACAGCCAGCTAATACAGAGTGAGTAGGGTCCTTTTACATCTTTTTTTTCCACTTTTGGAAATCTTTCAGAAGACCAAAAATCAACAAGGGAACTTCAGAATATCATGCAAGAATTCTAGCTAATATAATCATTATATACCCCAGACACTAAGTGGAAGCTGATGCAATTGAGGGGTAGTATTTAAGATCTCTCCCTTTCTGTTTACTGTCAATGATCTCTAGGCATTTACAGATCCAAGTGTGCCAAGGAAAGGCAGCTTTCTTCTCTGTACACTAACTAAACTACCTTAAAGCTCTGCTCACATACATAAGAAGATGAGCTGTTTCTAGTGGGTTCTGAATTCTGCTTCAGGGATTAAACACTGACAAAATTAGGTACAGAAGTGAGAAAGCATCTACAACTGCTTCTAACCCCATGCTACTTTGCTTGGTGCTGAAAAAATTGCTCCAGAATAAAAACGCTACAGCTGCTAACCAGCCTGGATAATGCAGTGAGCTAACATGGTTAAAAGAGTCCGAAGACATGACGTGGTCTTTCTACACACTGTAGGCTTGTCATGAAAACCTCTATTTTGAAACATTATTGCACCATGCAGTGGTGCTATGATACCACTAGCTGCACTTACCTGAAACATAACACACAAGTTTACTTCAAGTGAATACTGGACAGGCTAGTTCTTTAGTATTAATGAGGAATTTGGTGGCCCAGACAGAGCCATGTCTAGCACTCAGCACCAATTACTCCTGGGTTTCGGGCCTTACATTGGGCTTAAATTACTAAAAGATACAGCTCTTGCTACTGCAAGACTTTAAAGGCCTCAATATATTCACTCTCAGTCATAAAACTTTATTGAATTTTAAACATAACAGGAACAGTTTCAAACCTCAAGAACATCTCATGTCACTTACTAAAAACCAATTTTGTTTTAAATGCACACCTTCCAAAAGTTAGAAGGTCCTTACCTGTTGGTAGTGGCGTGTACTCTGTATCACGTGCATATACATATTGTAGACAAAGTTAGCCATTTGAGGCATGTTCTTAATAACATGTATTTGGTGAGACGGTCTTTCTCCATTCTAAGGAAGCGGAAAAAAGTGGACATTCAGTCAGCAAAGTAAAACAACTGTTATTCAAAGGTTATTTAACTATATTAGAAAACATAAACCCCAAGAAATTAAATAATGCTTTTCAAAGGGGAAAAAAAAAGCTAATTGCTTTGGAAAGACAGGAAGTGTAGGTCCTGCACTTTGGTGAACTAGATTAATCATGATACTGCAGCTCAATGAAGACATTTCAAAAGGAAAGGCCATGTTCTGATGCTTTCTCCATAAAGTGCATTTTGAACTTGAGTCATTTAACATATACAAGGCATAAATAGTGTAGGATCAGATTAGGACTTAGCCTACTTGTCCACCACTGTCCAGCTCCTTCTAGCTCACATTTGCTGACCATACACGCTTCATTCTTTGTTGAACAGTGGACCTGTTCAACAGGTCCCTCCCAAACTTGTCAAAAGCACTTAAGACCAGGGAAAGATCTGTAACTGAATTTTGAGTTCATGTAGGCACCCCTTCTCAAAGCTCCACGAAGCACAGCACCTATGCTCCTCGATTTCTTCATTTAGCATCTTGCTCTGTGTGTCCTGTGCTTAGCAGCTTAATACAAAGCTTTCCCTAAAGATCTATTGCAGTATTACAAATTACATTTTTTGTAATTATGAACCTAGCTCAGCAACAAAACTCTTTCGTGATTCTGGATTCAATTAAAAAAAAAAAAAAAAATCAGTTATCCCGAATTAGTCAGTCAAATGTAATTTTACCTCTTTTAATAAAAGGTGATTAGCTTTGTGTGGCCTTTTTTTTTTGAGAAATAATATTATTTTGTTTTGCCACAAGATCAAAAATATGTAACACACTAAAAACTTACCTATTTATTATAAAAGAAAAATATTTAATCACTTACATAGTCAGAACTTAGAAAAAGGCAGGCACAACAGAGTTACACTGATAACTAAGTTCTGTGGAAAAATCAGTTAAAAACAGCTAGTGTGTATCATGATATAAGTTAACTCTAGGATCATAATTATCCAAGAGGCACTGGTTTAGCAGAGAAGATGGTCCCATCTCTTACAGCCCACTCAAAAAAGTGGGCAAACACACACTCCCACCGCAGACAGCAAAATTCAGAGTAGCCGTTCCTACCTGTCTTGCCGTTGGAAAACATTCTGTGGGAATGATATGGAGGTGAAGTGGTCGAGCTGTGAGTTGGCTGAAAGCCGGAGTTAGCTCAAAGCAGTTCTGAAACAGTGATACTCTTGCAAAGATATAAAGCCCGAGCCTGGCTCTTGACATGGCAACGACTAATCGTCGGACATCCCTTCAGAAAATAAACAAAATCAATCATGTTCAATAACATAGTTGCAATAAAAAAAAAACAAACCAAAAACCTAGAAGTATACAGAAGTCTTAATTAAAGGAAATATAAAATCATCTGCTAAAATACTATTTTGTCTTTAGTTTTTTCCCCTAGATACTGTTTCAATAACTACCAAATTCTAGAGCCATTATATAAAAGAGGGCTCATTCTACAGATAACGGTATGAAAAATCACCCTTTCCAATTTTCCTAGACTTCAAAGGTAAAGATTTACATAGAGAACAAATGACAATAGGATTTCTGTATCCCTGAATGAGTAAACATGAGTTTGATAACTCATCTAGCTACTACTGAATAGAAAAGTCTTCCTTCACCCCACTCCAATACAAACAATGCAAATATTTTAAACTAAACATCATAATGGAACTTATAAAGTGATGAAACATTTCTGATACAAAACAAACATAAAGCTCACTTACAGGAAAGAATCCATGAGAAAATTTAAGCCTGCATTTGTTCAACAAGCATTACATTCCTATCATTCTACTAGGGTGAAACCAAGTTCAGCCTATCTGCAGTAATATAAACTAAATATAGTATAAGAGCCATTTCTAAAGGATAAAGTGGTTGTGAAGAGGGTACCAGGCAGTTATAAAAGGAAGTATGTCTGAACCTCATTCAAAACATAGCATTAAACTTCATGTCTACTACATACTCAAATAATTTAACACTTTTGTGTAATGCACTATAAACATCTTTCTGATATAGAAAACATGTAGTTTACTGACACTACAAGAGTATCTTCTTACATACCTAAGGTGGCCTACAGCTTTGGTACGCACTAGTGAAAGGAGAATATAATCATTTTGTTGACCTTGAAATCTGTCCACAGTTGTTACCTAGAGAATCAAAAACCAAGAAAAAAAACCTCCATAGGTTAATCTTTGCCATTTCAATTACAATGTGGCACCAAAATTTTAACATCAACTTCAGATTGAGACTGCAATAACTAGAAAGAGAAAAGAAAATCCTTTAACTCTGTTTTAGTTGACCTCTAACCAAAAATCATCAGCCTGTTCTTTTTGGGAGATGTTGGCAGGAGCTTTTGTCTGACTATATACTGATTCTTTTGTATTTTCATTCAATTCAGAAAGCTAACAGTGGGATACTAATACCAAAAGATTGTGGAAAGTCATCAGTTTTATAATACAGAATTTTAACTTGCAGACTTAGCACAAGACTTCTAGAACTGTGTTTTTTATTTATTTCATCAGATTTGCCATCATATATTTTATCAAATAATTTCCACTCTGGATGGATCTTTCTAAAGGTGTGGTTTTGAGTTTTTTTTTCTTGAGGACAAAATAAATGACAAAGAAAAGTGTCATTCTGACCAATGTAATCTGTAGCCTTCCAACTTCACTGACTTCAGTTTGTTTGTATGTCAAATTTCAAATAGGCAGAAACAAGAGCACTACCCTATGAAATTCCATAGAGTATAGGTTAATAAATGCGTAGTTAACCAGGGAATATTTGCACAGAAAGCTGTGAATCTACTCAACTAGTCTGTTCTATGATAAGACAATGTGGTGGTTTTAGTTGGGGTACAGTTAATTTTCTTCACAGTAGCTAGTATGGGGATACATGCTGTGTTTGTGCTGAAAACAGTGTTGATAATACAGGGGTGTTTCAGTTACTGCTCAGCAGTGCTTACAGAAAGTCACGGCCTTTTCTGCTTCTCACATCACCCCACCAGAGAGTAGGCTGGGGGTGCACAAGAAGCTGGGAGGAAACACAGCCAGGACAGCTGACCCCATCTGACAAAAGGGATATTCCATACCATAGGATGTCATGCTCAATATATAAAGCTGGGGGAAGAGGGAGGAAAGGGTGGATGTTCGGAGTTATGGCATTTGTCTTCCCAAGTGACTGCTAGGTGTGATGGAGCCCTGCTTTCCTAGAGATGGCTGAATAACTGCCTGCTGATGGGAAGTAGTGAATGAATTCCTTGTTCAGTTTTGCTTACCTGCACACCTTTTGCTTTACCTCTTAAACTGCCTTTATCTCAGCCTACAAGTTTTCTAATTTTTACTCTTCTGATTATCTCCTCCATCCCACCTTGGGGGAGTGCGTGAGTGGCTGTGTGGAGCTTGGTTGCCAGCTGGGGTTAAACCATAATGGATTAGTTTAAAAACAAACAAACTAGAACCACTCCAATAATTGATATATTTTCAATGTCACCTTGTTTGGTCGTCCAATCAGTGGATTATTTCCACACCGCTGATTAATGACATCACGGATCAGGTGCTTCTGTCCATTGTATGTTGTCAGGATACTTATCTTGTCTGCAGGATAACCAAGCAGGCACATATACATGAAGACTGCTACAACATACTCTGCTTCACCAAGATTCTTGAGTTTAAAAGAGGAAAAAGAAAAAAAAAAAGAAAAAGAAAAAAGGGGTTATTCGACTCATAAGGTTGGGAAGAATAATTCTGAGACATTACCATGTATTTAAACAAAAATCTCAGTGCTGAGAAACATCTATATATCTGATCTTTCTTTGACCATTTAAAAGTCATTTTGAAAGAGCAAAAGAACTACAAGTAGGTTTAGTAACTTCATTCTGATTCCTCTTTAGAGGATGGCTGAAAATCTCCACATCAGTACTATAGTTAGTCACTGATTGACACTTTCCAATATCTACTCAGAAGCTCTCAGTTTTATTTCAATACAAGATTAAAATTAAATATTTACTAGTCCATTAAAATGATATTTATGACTTACTAAATATTTACATATTTGTATATAAATGCTTTATATGCTTAAAGCTGCCCAACAGAACTGCCACCTTAACTGTATTATTACAGAACTCAATCAATACAATATTTCACTTTTCCTTCTTAAAGGGCACATGCCAAAAAAAAAAAAAAAATCTTATGTAAAACTGTAAAACTATTATTTCACAGAATCATAGAATGGTTTGGGTTGGAAGTGACCTTTAAAGGCCATCTAGTCCAACCCCCCTGCAAGGAGCTGGGACATCGCCAACCAGATCAGGTTGCTCAGAGCCCCGTCCAACCTGGCCTTGAACATTACCAGGGATGGGACATCCACCACCTCTCTGGGCAACCTGTTCCAGTGTTCCATCACCCTCATTGTAAATATTTTTTTCCTAGTATCTAATCTGAATCTACCTCACTCTATTTCAAAACCACTACCCGTTGTCCTATCACAACGGGCCCTGCTAAAGAGTTTCTCTTTGTCTTCCTTATAAGCCCTCTTTAGGTACTGGAAGGCTGCTATAAGGTCTTCTCAGAGCCTCCTCTTATCCAGGCTGAACAGCCTCAACTCTCTCAGCCCATCCTCACAGGAAAGGTGCTCCAGCTCTCTAATTACCTTTGTGGCCCTCCTTTCTTGTTAAAAAGTATTACAAGCTGATAGTCTACAGATACTCATATTTAAATACAAGGGTTTAAAAAACACTTAGCACCGATCTAACATGGTTCCAAACAAGCACGCAAAATAGCTGCCATGACTCACTCTCCTGTAAGCTGAAAGTGAGATTTAGTTGAAGTAGAATAACTAAATTCCTTTCAACTACTAATCAGGACAAAGATATCTGGATTATCAAATACAGTTATTTCTACTGAGGCCATAACTATTCAATTTCAAATGATCAGCTGTTATTTTGTATTCCGTAACTTTTTTTCTGTGCCATTACTAATAAAAAAATGTCTGTCCCAAAGCATCACTGTTTTGGCTGTAGGAAGTTTTGTCGTATTTCCAGACTGAAGTTACTTACAGCCTGTTTAAATCCCTTTTCCATCAACAAAAACTATCTTTCAGGCAGGCTAAAAAGTTATTCTCAATTGCTGACATTTATTCCTGCTCTATTTATACTGGGAATGTTACTCCCACTTGGTGTATGTTTGACTAGTCTAGACATACCAGCTTCCTTTATTTCTTCTTATTAAGTGGGCTCTGCATTACTTGGAAAATGCAGTTGCTACACACACCAAACACCTGTGGGTGTAAAACTATTCTACAAATCTTAATCTCCTTTAAGTCTGGAAAGAAATGCTGCAATTCACAAAGGGAGAAATAATACATGGCAGGAATTTATTATCTCACGAAAAATCATGCAATGCCACCACCATACTCTGCTAACATCTCTCCAACCTCAAGATTATGAAAAAAATTATCTGTAGGACATATTACAAGAGTTTGCTCATGAAAGCACTGTTGTAATGATAAAGGTGTTCTGTGTCCTTGAGTGAGTGTTGTCAGTCGTCTTTGGCCCAGGAGTGGACTAAAGCAGAGCTCAGATTCTCAGTTATCAGAATCTGGTTTTTAAGGCACTAATTTCAGCTGTTCCAGGCAACAATTTTTTTTTTACTTTTACATTACAGTCTTACAGCTTAAAAAACAAAATCATAAGAAACTCTCCCCTCCAAAAATCCTGTCCTCAAATTAAAAATGAGATATAGTGGATTATGGCTCACCATGGCTTTGTTCATTAACAGCACACTAGTTTGTATTTTTAAAAAAAAGTGAGAGGAACTCAAGCATGAACTATGAATATCTTTCATATCTTTTAAAAAATAGATTAACTAAGCTCTCAATTATCTTCACAGGGAAAAAATTGCCATTAATATTATCATCTTAAAGTATATTGTTTGCTTTCTGCAATATTAAACAAAATATAAGGCCCCCACCTAAAGGGAACCTACAGGAAAGACAAGGAAAAACTCTTCAGTAGGGCCTGTTGCATTAGGATGAGGGGTAATGGTTTTAAAAGAGAGGGAAGTAGATTCAGATTAGATACTAGGAAAAAATTATTTACAATGAGGGTGGTGGAACACTGGCATAGGTTGCCCAGAGAGGTGGTGGATGCCCCATCCCTGGGGACGTTCAAGGGACCCAGGTTGGATGGGACTCTGAGCAACCTGATCTGGTTGGCGATGTCCCAGCTCCTTGCAGGGGGGTTGGACTAGATGGCCTTTGAAGGTCCCTTCCAACTCAAACTATTCTATGATTCTATAAGGTGTTAACTCCATGTTTGAATTAAATGCATTAACTCGCACACAGCTCAAGCCTCTAACTTTGCTGAAACCCAAACTGGTAATTTAGACACCAGAGTTTGTTTTCATCACTGTTTTTAAAACAGGAATAAGAGAACTGAAAATATAAGCATCTCATTACAAGCGTAAAAGGTTTTTCTATATTTAAGAGAAACAGACAGAAGCTGTTGTTGCTGGTGTAATCTGAAAATTTAGTTGAGAAATTCTTACATATATTTCCTGCAGTACTGTTTCATTATTTTATGAACGGACTTTTTAGCATTCTCACACATAGATCAAATCAAAACAGTGACTCTTCAAACTCAAATATGTGCCACAGAGCAAACTTTGATCCCTCACATACAGAGGAAATGCTACTGTTTATTTCACTATCATGACAGTACAGCTGAATTACAGTGGACTTCAACTTGCCATAGGCCAAAGCAACACTTCATAATAAATTATGTACCAAATCTCACCCCTCCCATAACATTGAGAAAACAGAGACATCAAGCAAAGTCTCTCCCTTTGAGCAAAAAGCACAACATAACACGTTATAATCTTCAACGTTCAAAATTAATTAAAAGGAGAAAAAAAATCATGCATATGCTTGACTCAATTATTTGAGAACATGAATTAAACATCAGTTTACTGTAGTCTAATAGTCTGTCTTCACTGCAGATTTAATAAGCCATATTCAGATCAAATATAGTATACATGTAGTATCTCTCTTACTTGATAGAAATAAGGATTGGGTTCAGATTCTCCCACACCATTGAAGTCTTCCACGTTTATAAGCTGGAAGTCATACAAAAACCCAGCATTGGCTGTTCTGAACTCTGGCAGAAGCTGCACGTGAGGCAGGTTACCCAGATTCTTGTAACGCCAGTTGTAGAGGTTACACAAACTGTTCAAAAACACACAAACTCCAAATAATTAAAGTGGGTTCTTGAACTCATTCAAAAGAGTTCAGATGCACTTAACACATCATTTTGAAGATGAATGCTTCTGTAGGTTTTCAATGGAAAAAACAATTGCTGGATCGCCTGTACATATAAAAATGAACATACCTGTACAAGCTATCCAGCAATTATTTTTTAAGTTCTGATTCCATTTTGTTTTCTCTCACAGAAAACTTACTACTTCACTTATTTTTAGAAAGCTCAATGCAGTACATTCACCCTTAAGCCTGCTATACTTGATCAGCTTTACACTGAAGGGTGTAAATTTTGCAAAGAAAGCTAGTAGGAATTTTCATAGGGAACAAAACTTAAGGAATATTAATGCTTCTTTACAAAAAGGAAAGAGTAAGGGAAAAAGGATTTTCTGCATCATATGCTGTAAAACCTCTTACTTAAAAAAAAATATATATTTTTTTCTTATTTTGTTTATTGCCATGTATTAATATGAGACGTGAAGGGAAGCAACCAAAATCTACGCAATTCTGAATCGCATCTGATATTTATAGTGATGTAATATGAACCAAAATGCCTTAGTGTCGTAGTTCAGCTCCGATCGGGACCAGACTACCCAGTCTCTCTCTCACTCCCCCCCACCCTCCAAGAGAATAGGGGGAGAATTGGTAAACAAACAAACAAACAAAAAACCAGAAAAAAACCCACATGGGTTGAGATTGAACAAAAAGTAAATTTAACAGCAATGACAGAAGAAAACAAAACAGTGATGGAATACAAATACAGTATAATGGCTTACAACAAACCTCCACACCTAGTTTCTTCCATGTAGCAGGAGACTCCCTTCAGCACCCTCCTCACTTATATACTGAGCATGATGTCAGATGGGATGGAATAGCCCTTTGGCTAATTTGGGTAAACTAACCCCAGCTGTTAGCTAATTAGTTAATTATCCCAGCCATAGGGGCTACCAGCTTCAGTTCTCCACCCAGCTCAGGTGAATATTAACTCCATCCTAGCCAGAACCAGGACACTTAGTCAAAAAGGCACAACAATATCCAGACCAGATAAAGTAGCAGACAGTTCATGAGGAAGCTATCTACGATCAGAAAAGAGAAAGTATAGGAAGTTATGGAAAACATCCTTGAAGAAACTGTTTGCAAAGTGAAGGAATTCTTCTGTCTTATCTCTAAAATAAGCCTTGAATATATTAAATATATTAGTCTAGAAAAGGAAGCTTCTGCAAAAAAAGTCTCAGTTGTAAAAAAACTCAAATGCCTAGACAATTAAAATTCCTTTAAGTAGCATTTTCATTAAAGTACACATACAGTAGCAGAATACTACTACATAAAAAAAAGTAAAACTGATTGCACTTCAATAAAGTAAAATCTGACTTCCTAGTCTAAGCTGAAACAAATGGAACAAAACAATTAATTACAGTTTTGCAAACTTCTGTCCTAACAACAGAAAAAGTTTCTGATACTATGTGTGCTTTTCTAATTTTTAACCTGGTAGTTTCTTACAATCTAGACATGCCATTTTCTCTGTCTCACCTTGCTCTTGCTCTCCCTTGTGCATCCAAATCAACAGTCGGCACTCCAATACGAACAAACCGTGTAAAAAGGGACTGCTCCATGTTGGAGTATTTTTGAAAAGCCATGTTCTTAATGACTGGTGGCAACTGATGATGGTCACCAATCATAATCCATCGCTTCAAACGACTGAATCCATCCTGCGGATTCTAGAATTGCAAAATTATATAATTATAACTATTACAATATAATAAAGGCATTTTACTGACTTGCCACATATCAGCTTCTGATTTGCAGCTATAGAGTTTGCACAGAGTTCCTGAGGGAGTCCATGCTTCACTTCCAGAGGTCAAATTTTATCTTGTGATAATCCAAGATCACAGAGTCACATATGTGCGAGAAGCACATTTTGCTTACTTATGAAATTTCTTAGCTCCTCAAAGAGGAAAGTGAAGCCTCTCAAGCTCAGGTTGCTAAAAGCAACCACAGACGATCTTCACTGGAGGCACAAAAAATTTCAAGACAGTCTGAGTGAATGTGTTGAGTTTAGAACGATCAGAGTAAATGTTTTCAGCAAAAAAACCTCAACTTTAAAAGCAACAGCATTGGTCCTCTATCACAACAATCTCATATATTACACAGCCATTGCTACCCGGCTTCCTAAAGACTGCTATAAATATCCTCTGTGCCAGTTAGCTTCAGTTTCCTTCTTTCCTTCCCTGCATTAGCAGTACCTTTCCAGCTGTAAGACTTCCATTCAACTGTATCACAATCTGCATTCCTTTATCTACCAATTGTTGGTTTGCCAAACACAGTACAAGCTGCAGTTAATTCTAGGCTAAACATTTACCAATTAGCTAGACAAAAGGTACATAATTACTGGGCAAAACTAGAAGTAGAACCAGTAACCATTCATTTTCTTTCTATGGAGTTGTAACATCAATTAGAATGTCTCCTCTCTACTTGGTTCCAGTTCTCCTGAAAGTTGCAGGTGCTTGGAATCTCTCTGTCTCTGTTAATCTTGACTGAAACTGACCAAACACCACAAGCAGACAGGATGGCACAGAGTAATTATGTAAGCCTTACGTTCTTGGGAAACAAAACCATTATTTCATAACAAGTAATAATTTGAACAATTTTTTAAATGAGCAATAATCACTATTAAATGAGAAAGAATAAAAGTAACAAAGGCAAGACCCAGTTTACATAAATATTTTAGCTTTTTAATTTTCAAAATGAAAGTTTGCTAATACTACTATTCAGTCAATAACAGCAACATATTTAGAACCTATTACCTTACTCCATAACATTAAAACACAAGGATAAACACTAATGTGGAACAACGTGAAGGTTCTTACTGTCCACTCAAGTGGCAGATATCAGTTACAGGTTACTTTGCGCACAAGATATTTTCCTTTTAATACTCTATAGTGTTCAAGAACATAGAATTTAGATTATAATTTTTTGTAATATATTTTATAATTCAGGTCTAACCTGCAACAGGAGAGGTATAAAGGTTTCTATCTCCAGAATCTGAGCCGACTCTTCCATTAAGATGTTGTCATACTGAGAAAAGAAAAGTAGAGATGTCCATCAACCAAGTAATACAAATTAATACTGTTATTCAGCCTACCAAAAGAAAGCATGAATTACTCATTTGGTTTTTGATGGGTGGGACAGTTACAACAGGATTTTATCATATAGGTAAAATATCAGTGTTACTAAAAACTGGTGTTAGAGGGTGAAATCCTACTGCATCAATGGCAGATCTATCTGTACCAATCAGGGCTTACATCTAGAAGGAATCCATGACTGAACTACATGACATGCTTCTCACATGCCATAACCCATCCACAAGAGAAAAGCTTTCTGCAGTGGAGCAAACTAATTTGGTATCTTCCCACTGAAATAGAAAAGGAGCACTTTTGTGATCCAATATAGTGCGATATCGGACAAAAATAATACTGAAAGAATTATTGGTAGTGAGCTTTTGTTTTGTTTTTGTCAGATAAAGTCTGTACTAAATTAATACCTATGGTTAAAACTGCAGAGTGAAAACAGCATTGTATTATTGTTGTTCTTCCTCAAATTGTTCATTTTTTAGTTAAACAAAGTTACACAGGCCATGTCTTTTTTTTTCCCCTAATTCTGCCTTTACTTTATTACTCCATCATATCACTGCAGTTCATCATCTAAAATGGCAAAACTAATTTTTTATATAGACATGAACTATCACAGTGTTTTTGCATATACAATAAAAGTGATCTCATCTTTTGCTTAGAGAAGTTAAATTTTTGTTCAGTAAAATTACAATTTGAAACACACTGGTAAAAAAATGCAATTCAAAATAATCTATTTGCCTAGATTTAAGACAGAGAAAAAGTTTTATACAGGGGCGGAGTGGGGGGAGGATACCAAACCCAAAAAACAATTAATGTAGTAATACTGGTACAATCATTACTTTGAAACCTAATTCAACCAGGTCATGTCGTTTCAGAGCAGCATGAGTACAAGTCATTGCAATGATTTTTGCTTCTTTCACCAACAGGTATTTGGATCTATCCAGGCCGCTGCGGAGAAGTTCAAATGCTCTGAATTCCTATGACAGAGAAAAAAAAAATCTTGGAAGTCAGAATACAAAAAAAATTATTGCTTATAAAATGTATTCACTCAAACTATCTGGCCACCTTCTTAATGTAACTAGGCAAGAAAGTCACAAAGGTATTTACTGTTAATAATCCCATCTGAATATTTTTTTATGCTAAACCTGGAAACAAAAATATTTCCAAAACAGTATTTTAAAAACACATCCAAGAATTTTGCATCCTGTGTACATATATAAACTTGCAGACAATTATTAAATTGATTCTGAGGAACCCTCTCAGAATCTCCCCAAATTATATCTTTCTGATTCCTACTTTACTGCATCATAACATCACATCAAATTCAGTATTAGAAAGACCAATACAGTTAATACGACCAAATGATACTCAGATCACCTTTACTCTAACTTTTAAAAGCCTCTGAAGTAATTCTGAGAAAAACAGAAGGTAATCTGTTTAAGTTACTTCTAAGTTACCTGATTAAAGTAAATTCAAAGTAAATACAAGGCCCTGTGAGGATCAGAGGAGCAGTGACAGGAATACCAACCCTAGTAACCTAATCAGTGAAAACTGAACATCCAGAATGGCTGCTTCCTAAGATCAAAATAAAACAGATTAGACCCTTCTCTCCATCATGAAATGTGCCTTTAGTTCTAAAAGGTGGAAATTCTCACCTGAATGCGTTGCAACCTAATGAAGCTGCCTAGAGGTATATACTCCTTTTATGATGTAGGGCAAAGGAGAATTTTGGAACTGTGTAAAGTTTTTAATAGGATCAGCCAGATCCTTTAACTCATCTTTAATAGTTACATGTCTTACCTCAAGCTGAGTGAATATTTTCTTAACATGTCTAAAACACCCTTCCGCAATTTCCATATCTTCTTCATAGGATTTCCCTTTGAAAATTGGTTGAGGAGCATTTGCAAAATACTGGTGAAAAGGAAAGAGACTGGAGACATCCTTAACATCTGGCAATTTTCCACCTTTAACTTTCACTTTGCTGATATACTCCTCCCAACGAGACATTACCTATGGCAAACAAAAGTGTCATACTGACGTGTTTCTATATTGTGAAGTCATTGTCAAGGTGTAGTCTTGCACACACACTATTAAAAAAAAAAAACGTACAAAAGCAAGGTATGTCTAAATCAGCATTTGACCTTGTCTCAGGACAGCATTTTTGAAGCTGTGGTTGGTTGACCTTGGCTGGCTGCCAGACTCCCACTCAGCCTCTCTCACTCCCCATCCTCAACAAAACGGGGCAGAAAAGAGGGAAAAGTTTACAGATTAAGATAAAGACAGAGGGATCACTTAGCAAGTACCATCACAGGCAAAACAGACGACTTGGGGAAAATTAATTTAATTTATTGCTAACTAAAAACAGAGAAGAATGGTGAGAAACAAAGACCAAACCAAAATCATCTTTCTTCTCTGCCCCCTCCTTCTTTGAAGGCTCAATTTCACTCCTTCATTCCCAACTCTTCTACCTCCTCCCCACCCTGAGCAGTGCAGGAGGAATGGGGCTTGTCATTCAAGTTCATAACACCACACCCCTGTCATGCCTTCCTCCTCACATTTTGCCCCTACTCCAGCATAGGCTTTCCACAGGCTGCAGTTTCCTTCAGAGCACGTGCACCTGCTCCAGCATGGAGTCCTCCACAGGCTGCAGTGTGAATATCTGCTCTGACATGGTCCTCCATGGGCTGCAGGAAGACAACCTGCTTCACCATGGTCCTCTCCATGAGCTATTGGGGTAATTTCTGCTCTGCTGCCTGGAACACTTCCTGCCCCTCATTTTCCTTCTGACTTTGGTGTGTGGGCTTGTTTCTCACACTCTCTAACCCTAGGCGCTGCACAGTGTTTTTTGACCTTTTCTCAAAGACTTTTTCACAGAGGCACCACCAGTGTCACTGATGGGCTGGGCTTTCGCCAGATGGAGCTGGCTGTGTCCAGCACAGGGTAGCCCCTGGCCTCTTCTCACAGAGATCACCCCTGCAGCCCCCACTACCAAAACTTTGCCACATAAACCCAATACAGAAGCAAATTTCTTGCTTATCTCCATTTACAGTACTTTGGTTTAAATACTAAGGTGGATTATTTTGGGAGGAAATTGAACCAGAAGATGAGCTCTAGCAGTGCTCCTAGTACTCTACAACACCTAATGACTCACACTGCAGCTAGCCCAGAGTACCTTCTGTAAAAACATATACAGTGTATACATTTGATCCTAAGTACCACTCTACACCTCTGCTTAAGCCAGACTAATTACTAGTGTAGACCATGCCACTGAAAAATATATGGAAGGGAAATGAAGGACATACAACATACAGAAGATAACTGCTGTGTATACTATGCATTTGATTTCACACTGGCATTTAATATCATAAAAGCTTTCTAGCAGGATCATCGAGTAGGTGGTATAATGCTTGCCTAAAATGTAATGCAGCCCACAGATTTTCCTGTCTGAAGGAGAAACTCCAGGTTAGAATCTTTGCCAGCGGTCATGAAGAGCAGCAGTGCTAGCCTTTCACTTGGTAAGTCATCACGCAGGAGTTAAAACAATAGCAACACAAGTAAGTAATGTTGCAATTATAGCTTTAGCTGTTATTGTATTTTGAACTACCAAAGAAAATGTGGGTTTTTTAAACTCAATTCTGAAAAATTCACTTCAACTTTTACAAAGTGTTTCATAACATATTGAGGTCATACAGTTTCTGTAGAAGTATTTCAGTCCTTACTTGGTATAAGAAAAAGTGGCCAGCTGTTTCACAAGTGTAAGAAACATCTCCTGGGACTCCAAGACTCTCTTGCAATCGCCCAACTTCTCGTAGAAGTTCAAGTCTTCGAGCTAGCACGTAATTAACTCTTCCATACCTACAAAATGGATTAAATATAACAAAAGTTGTATTTAAATGTAGATAAAACAATTTTGAAGTAAATAAGTATCACAATGAGTGATCACAAAAAAACCACCCTCACCCCTCCCGCAAAAAAACCCACACAACTACTACCAGGTTCCAACACCCAAGAATTTGCTACATGCCGACTATTACTATCAGTTGATCCCTCATAATTTACAAAGCCATGCAAGAGCCATTACTGTAGAAAAAAGCTCCTTTTATCCTATCTCTTCAATAAAAGCTTCATAAGTGTTAGTAAAACATTCTCATAATGTACCTGTAAAGCAGAAAAGCATTATTTCCAATGTACTGTTTAGGAACTATGGTTCACTACATATCACACAAACATAAACAAGTTATACAAGTCTATGGACCATCATAAATAGACCCTACACCCACAGTTTCAGTATGATAAAGCTGACTTCCTTTGGCAATATACAGCATGTCTTGCAATAATGCTTAGCCCACCATAACAGACAGGTCTATATCTACATATATGAGGTCCTGTACTTACTGTTGCCTTTTCAGTAACTTTTCTGATTAGTTTGTAACCTAGTCCTTCCATTCTTTCTCCTCTTACCCAATTCAAGCCCATTTTTTTCCTTTATAAATCAATTTCCTTAATCCAAGCACTCCCCTCAGTACAAGCAGGGAAAAAAAAATGTATCACATTTTCTAAAAAAGAAACCCATCACAATGGGTTCTACTGTCTTATTTAGAAGGGTGAGAGTAGTTAAAGCTGGACATTTGAATTTACTAAGACACAACTGAACATGATATTGCTTACAACTGGAAAAAACAAGTTCCTCAGGAACTATGACAGTTAAGATCCTTGGAATATTAAATAGTTTTTTCTTCAACAAAACTAATCCATTATAATTACAAATGACTAAAACCAGTTGTTTGGGTTTTTTCCCCCCCTCACACTTCCAATGTCCTCTTATTTCTCACAATTCAAGTTATATGTCCTCTTTTATGCAAGAATTTCCATTCATAGAAAAATTTTCTTTAGCTGTGATTGCCTTTGTGTTTAAGTGACAGCACTAGTTTAATCAGCTCCTCTCCACTTCATGTTCTTATGTCCCCTGCCCTGCTTTGCTGTGCCTGCAGAGGGAGCAAAAAAGGAATACTAAGCTTGCAAGCTGAATAAATTTGTTAAGTACTGTTGTGCCCTCTAAAGCAGCCTGACACAGAAAAAACATGAACTCAGAAGTAACCTAAAAACAAACAAACAAAAGACATATGGGAAATAAACTTCTCACAGTAGTACAGCCCACCTTCAAATATGTTCCTCAACCCTTATCCTCCCTCCCAAACTGCCAGAACCTATAGAACTTTGCAGTAATGTTGTAGGTCTGGAGCTATCCTCAAAAAGAATGAAAATAGACTATGCAGAGTGTCTCAAAGAAAACTCCTTTTAACTACTGTTCAAGGAATATACTAAACCGTGGATAACATTAAATATCTGCCACAGCATCATTTCACTACAATTTTGGCTATTAGATTTCTGGAATACTTTGACTACATCAAAGCAATCAAATTTAAAAAAAAAAAAAAAAATCACAAGGTATTTATTTTGCTAAATGAAACTCAACTACGCATATGTGGGTAACTTTAGTGACTATATATAATTTTTACTACAGCTTTTGAAGTCCAAGTATTGCTATAATAATACAGTACTGGACAGTTCAGTTATTTCCAGCGCACGACCCTTATACCCACACTTACATTTATGAATGTGTGTAATCCTACTGACGTCAATTGGACTAACCTATAACAAATGCACAAATATTTAAAAGAACAGGGTCTTAAGTCATGTGCCGATATAGACTCGATAGCTTTCCTTACGTATGTATTATTCAAAATGTGTTGTTTACTAATGAAATAAGCAACCTTGTAATCAAGCAATATTCTGAGAAATCACAAGTAGGAAGTTTAATTTCATGTTTATATTTATGTATGCAATATTCACCATGCCAGAAGTGATATCATATTTGCACAAAAAATTCCTAACTGCAAAAACCTACCTTTATTTTTCAACTTTCTCTCACAAAAGAGATCAATTGTCCGAAATGTATATGGGCCTAGAATACAACGGACTATTTTTATTCAAACAGTTGAGTTTGTGAACAAGCCACTGCCTCATTCTGCCTTTGAATTCTCAAAAGAATACAGTTTCTCTTCTGAGTAAGAACCAAAATTACTTAACCCTATACTGAAAACAAGCACACTCTGAGTTACTGGGATTCAATAATATGGCAAAGGTAAAACTTCTTAAGCACAGCTTCCTGCTTATTTATTAGGGAGGCAGAATGGATTCAACACATACAATTTGTCATGGTGTTTATGCAAGTGCATTTACCATTAGCACCTCCTTTCTCACCTGCTGAAATCTTTCTCTGTCTCTAATTCCTCTTCTCCATGACCCAGACGCAGGAGGTGGCGCTCATCAATGTCTAGAGCCATGATTTTTTCAAACAGCTGGTTCAAGGCCTAAAGATTGACAAGAACAGGAGAAAAGCTAGTTTTCAGAAGTTCAGAGGCTCTTGCAGGGGAAAACTGAAGAATTACTGGTTAGCCAGCTAGGAAATTATGCCTATTTTGGTATAAATGGAAGTCAAAGCACATATGAAGTTAATACTGAAACTAGAGCTCTAAATCTCGACAACAGGGAAATTAGCCTACCAAAACTCTTGTATTTGCATACTTTACATAATAATTAAATTTTATTTTACAATGTTATAACAATTTTAACATTTGATTCAATCAATTAATTTAGTTGATAAAGCTATCAGTTTATAAAACTGACTGAAGAAGCATACTTTGCAAACATTGATTTTGTTAGACTACTTTAAACCATTTAACTTTTACTATACACTAGAAGAGTGTGATCTGGTATTGACTGGCAGGTGCTGTGACTCTATTTCCATATGGATAAATAAATTTTACTGAACTAAACTTCAAGATGTACTATATCTCCTGCCTTAAGCTCTTAAATTCTCTAACAGCTTAATACCAACTATCCAATTCAGTGTATTTCAAAGCAGTAAGTTTGTAAGCACTGGATCATCAAGTTAGGACGCCTCAAATTATTTCCTTCCTTTTCTCCCCAACAGACATAGTCTCAACTCGTTCCTTTGACTTCACTACCTGTTACTCTCCCACAATCCATTGTAGACCGACCTATATTATTCCAGATTTTAACTCCTCACCAAAATGAGGCCCCATCCACTATTCTTTCATCAACAGTGTAAGTGTTTGATCTTGCTTTGATGGACAAAGATGAGATATTTTTGAGTTGTATGTTCAGTTAAAACAGCTCATAACAGAGATAGGATAGGCTAATTAAGAAGACCAGGAAACAGAAGACCCTGGTTTCTAAACAAATCCTTCCAAACCCGAACCAAATTTAGAGTGAGAATCTTTGACTTTTATAATCATTATTATTAATTTATATATGCTTGACAATTAGTAGTTAGACTTCATCTCTTATGAATGGGAAGCAAGCATTCAGCTGAGGAAGCCATGATACTTTTCATGCCTTCCCTTAAGAGCATGAAGCACAAAGTAAACAGTGCCCAAGAAGGTTAGTTAATAAAAATCTAGCACAAAGGCAGTAAATGTGCAACTGTAAGAACTGTACAGACACTTTTTCTAAATACTTGATAATTTCTACCCCCAACCAGTTAAATATATTGAAAACTTCTGATGAACAGCTCAGAACTACAAGCCTGAAATTCAAAAACTTAATCTCACATTATGAAACTGGCAAAACTGCACACAAGCCAACTCAGGTTTTCATTTTTAAGAGACAACTGCAATTCCAAACCTACTGATTTCAATACCTGCTGTTCTTCTTGATTTTACTTACAAGAAAGTTTTATACATGACTGACGCTTTACCTGATTAGAGTGGGTAACTATAAGAGTTCGTTGTTCTGGGAAATTATGATAAAGATTGGATATTATCTGGACTGCTACATCAGTTTTTCCAGTGCCAGGTGGACCCACTACCTAAAAACAAAACAAAAAAGAAACAAAATTAAAACCAAAAATCAACACAAAATTTATCAGAATATTGCACAATACAGAAATATAGCCAGTTGGGAAAAAAAGCAGAACAATCTCACAAGACACTGACACCACACATTAACAATAAAAATTCTTCTGTTTCATGTACAATTGTTTGCTGGCTTCTGTGAACTTCAAGAACATGTATATACACCATGAGAGACTGAACCCAATGCTAAGGCAGACTGCTGCCTAAGAGCAATACAGTAATCCAACAATTACTTGCTGACTTTTGTGAACTTCAAGAACAAATACAATATATCATGAAACACTAATTCAGACTAGTTAGGCAGATTCACCAACAACATTTAAAAATTGACCTCTGAGACATTTTAAAGGTATCCAAGTATTATAAAGCATCTCAAAGTAATTTGTTCACCATTAAGAAACATAGAACAGCAGGTTTCATATGTATCTACACATAAGATACATCTACACATTTCTTCTTTAAAGCCCTCCAAAAGAGAGGTAGATGGCAGTTTATAATGCATTATACACTTGCATTTGAAGGTCACTAATAGTTCAACCAATATTAAATGATAATAAGAAATAGTATGCAATGCTACTTTAAAAAAATTAAGACAAAAATAAAAAGTGACTTAGAGACCCTCTCTTCAGGATTTTGTCTCTTAATTATACACTACAAAATGGTAATTAATGTTTTTATTTTTGCAGTCTTCTTTCCTATTGACAATACACCTGATAGAAAACAATACTCCTATACACTGGCATGGGTATTCTTAGACAAACACTCTAATCATGTAAAATCCTCTAGTTCAAATCATTCTAAAAAACCCCTTCCAACATTTTTTTATAAAAAATTTAAAGCATCTATCACTATGGCATTTTCACAGCATTCAAAAAATCAGCATTAATTTCTAAACAGACTTTAAAGCTTATATTCTATCAATAACCAGAGAGTTCTACTGTGTTCTACTAGAAACTATACCATACTCAAAAACATTGCCAAGAATTCAGGTAACTTTTATACGCATTTACAACACTACTAACTTCAGCACACCTAGTCAAGCAGAGACAAAAGGCATACAATTCCACTGAAGTTTATTTTTTCCTTTGCCATGCATCTTGTGTGCTAGCTACAGAACGTACAGGGAGTGGTAAAACATAAGGAGGAAAGGGAGGAGGAAGAGTATGGTACTAATGAATACCAATACAAAAACCTAAAAATCAGCATTATTGCCTGTACAGACCAAGAAAGAAAAAAAAAAATAGTATCACAGAAGAGTAATTCAAACATTCCACTGAGTCACTACCAGGATAGACTATGCTTCACTGGGAGACAGGTATTTACAGTCAAAGTCTAATTGAGAGTAGTAAACCTTAAGACCTTTGCAGAAATTCACTGATCAAAAAATATCTTCATAATCTACAGCTTTGGTTTGGTTTGTAACCTCTTAGTTCTAGAAGTCAGCAGGATATAAAGGACTGCACGTTACATTTCACAAGACAATAAAAAAGCTCCCTGAAGACAATTCAATGACTTTCCTTTCCTGTAATGGAGTTAGATCAAACTAAAAATGATGCAAGTAATTTAAAATAGCCAAAAATGACAGACATGGCAAAAGCTTTACAGTCTAAAACTAGCAATCCAACCACTGAAAAAGTAAATTTAGTTGTTGTGGAAAGTCTTCAGCCACTGAAACACAGGATACAGCTATACAGAAATCAAGTGTTTCTGTATGCTTTTGTGAAGATGGAAGGACAGTGAACCTTTGTATCTTTTTTTTTTTTGTATTTTCAAACTATTAATAGAAGTGGCCTCAGCAAGTCTACAGAAATGGGCACTACTGCTATGTCACTGAAAGTACTTAGAGTCAGAATCAAATAACCAAGACTACAAAATCCTTTAAAATACCCTTACCATAGTTAGCCCAGGTTGCATTCCTGCACGTATAGCTTCAATCTGAGTATAGGTAAATTGAATAGTATTGCTGTAATAAAACAAAATCAGAGAATTGGTAGATTTTGCCAACAGTTTTGATATAAGCAATTGTTTTAATAAGTTTGATTTAAATTACCTACAAGTTTCTCCATAACTACACGCTTGCAAGCTTCTATATAAATTAAACCATCACTACAACTATCTTCTTGATAGATATGACAATCTTGCAATTTCTAAGCAAAATAGTAAATCAGATTGTTAATGCCACAACACAATCATCCCATCTAAAAGACTGTCTTTAGTTATTATTTGTTGAGAATGCTGTAAAATTACTTAGGTTTGATCCTCCTAATATTCAAAGTCCTGACACAATACTAAAAGACAGTATTTCTCATTGTTCTTCAAGGGAATTTTTTAATAGAGAGGGGATAATAGAATAGTTTGACTTAAATATAAAACAAAACAGTTTCATATTCAAATTTTCTTTTGGTAATGAAATCAAAATGGCATTTCCATTATAGCCAACAATATTATTTTTAAGTACTTCTGAAAATGAACTGCTACGCATTGTTACCATTTGTAAATAAGTTCTCATCCATTTATTACCGTTTTGGTTGATTATATGGATACGGTCCCCTGTTTGGAATGACATGAGGCTCTACAATCAGTGTTTTCGCTTCTTCAGGTTTTTCTTCATTCCCATCCTCTTCTTTTCTTTTCTTTCCTTTGCCTCCCTTTATTGGGAAAGTTATCCTGTAATGCATAATTTAAGATTACACTTCAATACTTCCACTATGATACCAGACTGTCTTAGACGTTTATACAGAAGAATGTTTTTGTCATGATTATGACAAACTTTCACACAATAGGGAAATAAAAGTTGCAGATGACAAAATATTAATGAGGATAAGGAAAAGGAATGACAACTAAACTGATGAAGCTTATTTTAAGAAAGCATATTTAACAAAAGTATGTCAAAATTGTTCTTTACGTAGCTAGAAAAGCCAGAAGCAGTGCTGAGAGTCAGCTGGAAACAACACTGAAGGCAAAGAGTTCATAAATGAAAATGGAAGGGACAGGAGTAGAGTTACAGTAGAAAGCCACTGGCATTGTCTGTCCAGCAGTAATAACTTGATTTTGTTCTAGAACTGATGCACATTTTTTTGTTTGTTTGTTTACACAAGATAGGACAATATTCTAAACTGCTCCAACGTATGAACCCTTTTATCTTCCTGTTTAAATTTTTTATGGCCTTCTGCATCACATATTAGCAAGCTTCTCTACTTTAAGTCAGAAACAAATCACAGTGAAGGAATTCCAATGGCTATCCAATTATCCTGAGACAACAACGCAAACATCTTCAACAGCAATAATCTCCTGGTCTCTTTACAGGACAAATGCGCAGTAGGAAGAGCAATAGCTCTTCATAAAGAGGAATATCTGTATTTTAATCTATGAACTGAAAATGAACACTAGTTCATTGAAGGAAATCGCGTGTGATATTTTGTCTTGATACCTTCAGATTATTTTCATATCATTACATAGTGTTAGTGTTTCTCCACACATATTCTACATGCAGTGTTTATCTCCCCGCTTTTGAAGGTTCAATTTAGTCATGATGAGAACTAACTGGGGCAGAGGGAAAGTCATCTTTTCCCTCCCCAGTGAAATCTATTCCTTCAAAAGAAAACATATTTCAATTCTCATTAACTTCTAAGGGAAAAAAAAGATATAGTTTCTTCAGTCCAGCTGAAGACATTATTCTCCAACACTATGCACTGTGAAACTCCGTTGCCAAAGCCCAAGGACGTCCAGCAGGAGGGACAGAACTGTCAAGTCTAGAAATGGTGAATAGCACCATTGAAATAAAATATGTAAATCTCATTTAGCAGTCACAAAAGTAGGCATCCTATTTCAGAAACCATTTCTTAAATAAAATAAGCACTATGGGATTTCGGAATGAATTCTTTATTTTGATTAGTGTTTCCAAAAGCTCAAATTTTAACTGATGTTGAAACTCCTGCTCTTAGTTTACTTTAATGAGACATGTAAGAAAACAATGCAATTAAAAATCTTCAGGTTGAACTTTAGGCAGCTAGATATCATAACTCAGAAGTGAATACTTCATGCCTTGATTCTAACTCATACTGTTGCTTCTCCCATATATTCAGTAGGCTGATCTATAAGCAATGCTGTGATGCATTTTTGTACAGAACAGAGCAGAAGGTGGTCCTGAGCCTGTTACCTCTGTTACGTAACTATCTAAATCTTAATATTAACATACTAACATATTTTCTTAAAAGAAAGAGCATCTCTCTTCAACCACTGAACTTAACTCCACCTGACAATGCACTTCAACAAGAATACCAGACCAGGAGTACTTGAAGTTTTGAATCACCTGAAGGGAGGTACTTGCAGAACTGGATTGTCAACAGTCACTTTAATACTGTAACCAGGAAAGCTAGCTTTTAAGTGATCAATGGACAGGAAAGTGTCATTAAAATCCAGAGTTGCAATCTGATTTGGCATTTTTGAATAGTGTGCGCTACTTGGGTCTCCATATCCGAGAATAATGTCATGCAGCCAGTCAGGAACCACACAATCTGTGTTCATCAAATTCCGAATAGTCTCCAGAACAGCCTGGAAATTAGAAAAAAAAGAAAAAAAATACAATTGTAGAGATTAACTTTTACCAAGAAAATGTGACATACTAAAGTCTATTCTAAGATGCTAGCATGTAACAGTGTTTAATTGACAGGTGTTTCATAGAATCATAGAATGGTTAGAGTTGGAAGGGACCTTCAAAGGTCATCTAGTCCAACCCCCCTGCAAGGAGCAGGGACATCCCCCACTAGATCAGGTTGCTCAGAGCCTCATCCAGCCTGGCCTTGAATGTTTCCAGGGATGGGGCTTCCACCACCTCTCTGGGCAACCTGTTCCAGTGTTCCACAACTCTCACTGTGAAAATTTTTTTCCTAATATCTAATCAAAATCTACCCCCCTCTATTTTAAAACCACTACCCCTCGTCCTATCACAACAGGCCCTACTGAACAGTCTCTCCCCATCTCTCTTGTAGGCCCCCTTGAGGTACTGGAAAACTGCTATCAGGTCTCCCTGGAGCCTCCTCTTCTCCAAGCTGAACAGCCCCAACTCTCTCAGCCTGTCCTCATAGGAAAGGTGCTCCAGCCCTCTGATCATCTTTGTGGCCCTCCTCTGGACCTTCTCCAGCTGGTCCATGTCCTTCTTATGTTGGGGGCTCCAGAACTGGACACAGTACTCCAGGTGATTGAGTCAATATACATACAATGTATATATGCAAAACACCAGTGTCAATCATTTAATTCTTAAACTACCCTGTCAGCAAAGGGGACCAAAATTATCCATAAAGTTTTCATTCCAGAACACTCAAAGAAAAAAAAGTCATAGTTCAAAATCACCTATGGTCCTAGTTTATCGTCCTGGTTTTACAATGAATGAAAAATTCATATTTTATCAATAGCTACACATATTTCTCCTTGAGGTTCTTCTCCAGGACTTTCATAAGGTCATGTGGTTTATAGTAAAAACACATTAAAATTTCTGTGTAGTTACAGTCCTGGCGCATATTGCGTTTCTAAGTACAGTCTTGGAGTGCACCTTCCTTGCTTCTCAACCCTTTCTTTTCCCACTTAATTCAACTCAACAAGACAACAGATGACTCCACAGAGTTCCCAACATGTTTCCAAATACATATTATAAAAAAATTTCAGCTTTATGGATACTGATTGAGCTATTAATTTCTGGAAGCAGCAAATGGTAAGCCTTATACAGTAATGCTTTTTGAAGACTACAGACACAGGGCATTTAAAAACAATTACTCTTTACTTTTACCAGCACAAAAATAATATTTAGTGTAATGCACAATTGTATGGCAAATGAATGCCTCAGCCATCCTCGAACCTAGATCCAGTTCTTAGTAGAAATATAATAAACTCAAGAAAACCCTCATGCAGCTTGAGGTTTCTCCTTCAACCCTGTACATTTCATCCCTGCAGTCAGATAAAGTTTCCCTCCAAAAGCTTGCTCTTCACCCCCAAATTAATTTCTCTACTAATCTGTGGTTATGTCAGTATTTTCTCTCCTTTCCCCCTCCCATGAAAACGCCAGTGCACCCTGGACTTGCACAGAGGTCGTGCAATTTAACTAAGAGGGAGCAGAACTTTAGTCTTCCTGTTAAAGGGCTACTTTAGCGGCAAGTCTTCCACAATCACCTTATTTGAAACTTGGTATTAGGACATGATGCATCTGCTCTTCAGCAGAAGAAACACAAGAGATGAAACCTGTGCTGATTTCCAAATCCTCCAACTTACCACACCATCAAACATGGACACAAACAGATGGCAAACGCACTGCATCAGCAGTCGACATCAGGATATAATACAGACCTTTCAAGTGTCCATCTTATAAAGTCAGCCAAAACAAAGTATGGCATTTTATTCTGATTTGCATATCCAACTCCAAAGGGAAGGATTCTCTGCCCTTTTCCTGATTGTGTTGTATCATTCCAGGAATCAAAGTAATGGGGTCATCGTTCCTGCCTAAACAGTCAACTCCTCTGCTCAGCAGAGACCATATCTGGGGTGCTGTGTCCAGCGCTGGGCTCCTCTGGACAAGAGATACAGACGTACTGGAATGAGTCCAGCAAAGGGCCACTAAGATGATTAAGGGATTGGAGAATCTGTTATATGAGAGGCTGAGAGAGCTGTGATAGTTTAGCCTCAAGAAGAGACGATTCAAGGGGTGGTGGGGAATTTTATCAATTTGTATTTAAAAAGAGAAAAAAAAAAGAAACAGGAGAAAGTAAGGACAATGGAACCAGGCTCCTGTCAGCAGTGTCCTGTGAAAGGACAAGAAGCAACAGATAGAAATTGAGATACAGGGAATTCCTGTATTAAAACTTAAATACATGAACAAGTTTTTACTGTATAGGTAATTGAACACTGGAACAGGTTGTCTAGACAGATTATGCAGTCTCCATAGTTAGAGATATCCAATTCCAATTGTACAAAGTTACAAGATCTTGATCAACTTGCTCTAGTTGACTCTAAGCAGAGCTTGGACTAGATCATCTCCAGAGGTCCCTCCAACCTCAACAATTCTGTGAATCTGTGATTCTGTTCCTTCCAATCTCAACCATGCTGTGGACTCTGTGATAGCTCTGTAAAGTTATTAACTCAAAGTCAACTTAGCATTATAAAATTTAAGACTGATTTTAAGTTATATGCTCCATCCTTTCCTTATCCAAAAAGGCTGCCTGGTTGTCTACCAGCAAAATGGCTCCTACTATTTCAAATGTAATTCCCAAACCAAGGAAACATGCATAGCAGGTCGGTCCTTGTACAGGAACCACTGGACAGTCAAATTCCTAGATGTGGGAGGAATTGAACCTTCATGAGGGAATACAGCTGGCATTATCAAATATCACTGTGACACAAAGTATCATCTCAGCTCAGTCTCATTTTATAATAAAGGGGATGGCTCAAAGAATCTTACCCGATGCCTACAAACCACTCCAGAAACCTCCTCTCCCTTCGGCTCTCCAATGTACATAGTGTCTTTCTTCTTGCTCTTGGTCTTACAAACATTTCAGTATGTGATCTGCAGGACCAGAGAGGTCCTGCACTTCATTTCTGAAGCCTGAAGGTCCTGCAATTACTTCAGAAGTCCATTGGGGGCTCCAGAACTGGACACAGTACTCCAGGTGATTGAGTCAGTATATATACAATGTATATATGCTGATGTACATATACATATATACAATGTATACATATATACAATGTATATATGCTGATATACTGATGACGAGTCCCATATTAACTAAGAATATTTATATTTTTGCTGCAAATATGGAACAAGTGTTTCTGGCTTAAATATATCTTAAGCATAGCATAGTACATTTGTACTTGGAAAAGAACAAATAAATCTGAAAACGTGGCATCTTCAGATAGTATTACTAAATCTAAATAACCGATTTCTCACAGAACAGTTAAAGAAATATGTCTCTAACAGCTAACGTGCTGGTTTTACATCACAAAAACTTTGCTAGTAAGATTATTTCTTGTAAGAACTAACACTGCTGACCAATCGTGGTGATGCAGTGGTGCCACCTCCAGCAAACACATTGTATCTGCACTTCCACAGCTGTCACATCTGCTTAATTTACTAAGACTGTACAAGTGTTCTCAGCTTAAAACTTCAAGCTCCCTTCGATCTGCTCAATACACTATCAGCACTAATCACAGTGATAGCTTGTTTTCTTCTCCACTCAAATTATAAACGCTTACAGAAGACATGGAACACAAACAGGTAGTGATGTGATAAATCTGGAAATATCTTAGTTTGTCTTGACAAATTAATGTATGAGACTTAAGTAAAAGCTAGCATAGAATTGTTTGCATTGTGATTTGCCTGTAAGTTAGCTGCAAGTACATAGTACAAATTTGAAAGCTACACTCGTATCTAACAGCAATTCTGAGCAAACTTAAGTATTCACTGCAGCACCTTCCTTCCGACTACACAAAAATGCGTATGTATGCAAATAAAAACCAGGTCTATAGCGCTGGCACACCAACAGGCTTTGGCAGAGAGCACTTGTGCTTATAATGTAAAATGAACCTGCCACAGACACAAGATTAACAATTAGTTCTGTTTGTTTTTTTTTTTTAATACAAATTTATAAAGGACTCTCTATGAAGAACTTCTAGTATACTAATCCACAGCTAGATGGCATCAGAATGCTCTGTGCAGACCACAAGCTACTGTTTCACACCAGAGGCATCTTTCCTTTGGAAGGGACCTTTAAAGGTCATCTAGTCCAATCCCTCTGCAAGAAGCAGAGACATCTTCAACTAGATCAGGTTGCTCAGAGTCCTATCCAGCGTGGCCTTGAAAGTTTCCAGGAATGGGGCACCTACCACCTCCCTAGGCAACCTGTTCCAGTGCTTCACCACCCTCATCATAAAAAACTTCTTCCTTATATCTAATCTAAATCTACTGTCCTTTAGTTTAAAACCATTAGCCCTTATCACAACAGGCCCTACTAAAAAGTCTGTCTCAGTCTTTCTTACAAGCCCCCTTTAAGTATTGAAAGACTGCAATAAGGTCTCCATGGAGCCTTCTCTTCTCCAAGCTGAAGAACTCCAACTCTCTCAGCCTGTCTTCCTAAGAGAGGTGTTCCACCCCCTTGATCATTTTTGTGGCCCTCTTCAGATTCTTCACAGTACTGTCCAGTGACAGGATAGGAGACAATGTGCACAAATGAAAACACATTAAATTTAATCTGAACACAAGACAATTGAGGACAATTCAGCTCTAGAAGAGGCTGTCCAGAGAAATTTTCGATTCCCAGTTACTGCAGATATTCAAAACTCAATTAGACATGGTCCTGGACAGCCTGCTGCAAGTGATCCTTCTCGTGCAGGGGGTTTGGACTAGATAATCTCCAGAGCTGCCTTGCAACTTAAATGATTCTATGATTCTGTAATTATGCCACTTGTTAAAAAAAAGTTTACTATGGACAACACGAACTACTTGATCAAAGTTGAATTTATGTCAATTCACAATTCTAGAAACTCAAACATACATTTAAACTTTACTGGAAAACTTTGCTTTTCTTAACAGAGAGTGAGGAAAGCCAAGTTACTGAAAAGCTTCCTGAAAAACAACTCTTGCTGAATTGATATGCAAAACTGAATTAAGTTGCATGTATAATTTTAATCTTATTTATAGGCAGTATACAATATCGTAATGCATTAGCCACAGGTTTATTCTGAACTTTGATCAAACTCCCGGAAGGCTCTCTTGACAATGAATACCCAAGGAAGTAAAATGTCAAAGAATCATGCACTGCAACTGTATGAAAACTGCTACGGCAGAAAAAAAAAAAAAAAAAAAAAAAAAAAAAAAAAGTACCATTCAATTTACGAAGCTCCAGTTAGCATACAATCTCTTTGAAGACTATCAAATATATCGGTGCTAAAAATCTCATCTGACACCCTCCAAAGCCTAATAAGAAACTGATCTAGTGATGCTCCCAAAAGCTAACAGGTTTCTCTGATTTTTAACTTCTGACTTGTTACTCCCCCTTTTCCTGCAGTCCATTATTACATCAGGTAACAAAAACATTCCACACGCTCCCTTGTCCCAAAAGGCCGAATACAACTAATCCGTGGGCTACCTGTTAAAAGATCTAAATTATAAATGAATTTTTTATTAGATACTCAAGTGAAGTAGGAGTGTTCTGATTTTCAGCTACTTCAGCACTTAGCTTAGGGGGAAGTTATGACCAGCTGACGGGCTTTAACTTCCTGAAGTGACCCAACGCCACTTAAAAAGCCTAGCTACGTGCATATAAAATGAACATGTGTCACTACAGTTGGTATATTCAGACAAACTCCTAATCCTGAGTTAGTGAGCAGTACTTTACCTTGAAATTGTTTTCTTTTGGTTTTCTTCTCATTATGATATTAAATGTCTCATAAACATCTTCTGCCCCATTTTGGATTGTATTGGTCATGTCTTGTTGATACTGGTTTGGGTCCAGAAATACTCTGTATGTTCTGCAGTCCCCTCTAAGTCTTGGTTTGGGTTCAGGTCCTGCCCATAATGAAACAGCAAGATTAGAATTTGAAGTAGTACTAAAAGCAGATTATCATTCAAACAAGTGATTCATAATAATTTCTGAAATGAAATCTAGACAAATTCATATGAGGAAACTAATTTCTGTATGGCATTACAAACATTCTTATTTCATGTTTTAATCTCATTTCTAATAGATTTTTTGAATATAAACCATTTTATTCCTAAAACTAAAGTGTACTGGATTTATTTAATTAATCTAATTACATCAGATATTATCACAGGAAACTAGTGATCCTGTCTTAGGACTGCTTGTTTTTTCAAGCAGGTAATGAACTCAATGAGCACTGTTTAAAAGAAGCAAGTCAATGACTAGGCTGTTAATCAGAAACAAATACAAACAAACAAACAAAATATTTCAAGCAAGTTTTGGTATATCATACCTTCTTCAATAACACGTCCTTTCTCATCCAACATGCCCTGGATTTCACAGCCTCTGACATACACCAGGCCAGTTTGCTCAACAAAAGGTCGTCGTCGGTCAAACTTGGTGCCATAAGGTTGCGTGGGACGTACCGTAATCAAAAAGCAGACATCATGTTTACGTAGACCTGATTTCAAAAAGGAACATTCAGTGATTTGATTGGATGTTATTTTCCTTTTCCATTTCTCAATATGTATACAATAGACTATACAAAAAAATATTTTAAATAAAACTCCACCTGTTTAACATGTTCTGTTTCAAAATATGCCTTTAACTTAGAGTATACAGAACTGTAGGACATTGTAATCTTTTCCGCTATTCTTGCACACCAATATCTGTTTAGGACTTCAGATACGAAAAGAAGAAATTGACTGCTTTTGTCATGACAACAAATTTATTTATTTCAAGACTACTCTTTTCTCAATAATCTTACTTAGGTTACACAACTTAGATATTTTCAGACTTATCTCAAAAGCAGTGTGTCATTAATCTCTTATTCTCATTGCTTTCTTCTGGACTAAACTCCAGTTTGTGTTTTTTCTGTGTTTGTTTGTTTTTGTTTGTTTTTTTTCCCCACAATTTGAGTGCAGTGCCTAGAACTGGGCAAAAAATCCTAAACAAAGTTACTTTAGTGATCTACTTAATAGGGTAAAAGGTCACTTAACCAAGTTACTTACTTTACATGCTATATTCCAGTTAATAAATCCTGATACGACTTGGTTGAGTGTTTTTCTTTTTCCCTCAGCAGTAATATATTGTTGAGGAGTCACATTTGCTTTTGAACAATGACAACCTTGGACTCTTTTCATTGTGCAGTTACTGCCTAACAAGCTATTCCCTCAACAGGCATTTGTGCAGTGACTTGTTCTTGCTTAAGTTTAGTATCTTAATATTCATCATTGTTGAACTACAGCCTACTTTTAAAATGTAATTTTAATTCACAATTCACAAATGTAGTTTTGAACATCAATCCCTTTCTCCAGTATACCTACAGATTCTCACAGATCTAAGACGCCTTCAAAATTTAGTAAACACATGCTGTATTTTTCACACTATACAAATAATTTCACATTCCTCACCAGATATTATTCAACCTAAAGCAGTTTAATCAAAACCCTGTTATGTCAGGCAATGATTCATCAATCCTTCACCTCAATTTTGATTAAGTTAACACATTACTACTTTTGAAATCACCGAGGATGTTCTAGTACTTAAAAAGCTAGGTGCACCACTATATAGCTACCTTCAGTATAGCGAAGTCTGCTGCCATCCTCCTAGCATTTCTACTTTAACAGATATCTACATTCGCAAACTTGTATCTGCTGATTTATCACGATACAGCTTTAGCATTTGTGCTACATGACCTGTAATCACGCTATGCAGCTCCAGCACATTTAACAGGCTTCTCTAACAAAAAAGAAGGAAGTGACATTTACTGACAATCCAAGTACAAGTACATGCTTCTGTGCCACTTGCCAACACGGTCAACTAAATTTCAATTCCTGAAGCAAAAGAAGTGTCGCCTGTGGATATGTATAAGAAACTGTATTTGATACAGTCAGCACATCCTAACAACATTCAAATGTATCAAAAACTACTAAAACGCACTGGCTGGAATTAAATCAAAATCTGTCTCTCCACGTGTATATGAGACAGATATCACATTCCTCACAACTTTTCCAATATGTCATTATTAGCATGCATATTAATTTAAAATGCTAAGTTACTTTTCCATATTCCCTGTAAAGGGCAGAATTTTACAGTTACAAACTGAATGACATCAGTCTGAAATAGCAAACATTCTGCTCCCAATGGACGTGTAAATACTTTAATAATTTCCATCTTCATTTTAGGAAAGTATAAACTTCTTCGACCTAGAATTTAAGAAACTGACTTTTAAATAGTGTATTAAGATTGGCAAATCTGTATCTCAGATAAAAAAAACTTTCTTACAAATAAGATTACATCAAAGTGTATTTTGATGAACACCTATTTTAAGTACCTTCCCATTCATCTTTGATGCTATCTCGGACATTCAAATTAATTGTAACATCTGCTCGTACTCGCATGGGCCAATTTTCACCAATATTGGGCTTTGCCACCTCCACCACTGTGAAAGAGACAATGGGTTGCGCCATCCTAGCCCATCCACCAAAGACCACACCTCCATATTCTGATAACCTAAAAAAGCAGAAAACAATTTTAAAAAAAACCTAAACACCAAAGTTTTGTTAGTCATTATGTGATAACAGATTCAGTTCTTTTTTTAAACTGTGAAACAATTAATCTCAGAGTCAGCTCTAATACAAAAGTAGAAGTCTACATGCTACTGAAGTCAAGTCACATAATCCTGCATTTTAGAATTGAAGCAAAACATGAACTGATTTATTCTTATATTAAAGAAACAACTTAGGCTGGATAAAAAAAAAAAAAAAAAAAAAAAAAAAAA
>JAAGAY010134825.1:0-11697 GCA_011801015.1 Ardeotis arabs
GGGGGACACGGGCACAGCGGGGCGTTCTCTGCGGGGGGATTGTGGCCGCGGGCTCGGCTGGCTGTGGGGTTTTTCCTCGAGGGAGCGTGGGTGCAAGCTGGGCCCTGGGAGGGGCTTCCTCTGAGGGGGAGGTGGCTGCAGGCTGGGCTCGCTGCAGGGTTTTCCCTGGGGGGGGGATGTGGAGGGGGCCAGCGCAGGACCCTTCACCGTGGCAGGCAGCGGTGGGCTGCGCTGGTGAGGCTGGCCCTGCCGAGGGGCAGCGGGGAGAGGAGGACGGCCGCCCCGGCGCGGGTGGCCATGGCAGAGCGGGCCGGCGTTCCCGCCGCTGAGCCGGGGCCGTGCGGCGCAGGAGCGGCAGCGGCGCTGGTGCTGGTGGCCGTGCTGTGGGGCGGCACCGGGCCGTTCCTGCGGAGAGGCGCGGCGGGGCTGGAGGAGGTGCGGCGCCCGGGCCGCCTGCGGCAGCTGCTGGCCGAGATCCGCTTCCTGGGCCTCAACTGCAAGGTGCGACCCTGCCCGGGCTGCAGGCTCCTGCCTGGTTTCTCCTGGGCTTGACACTCCTCCTTAAACCGTTAAACATCCCGTCTAGCGGCAGGATTATTTCTCCTCAGGAACACTTCGTTTAGCTGCCCGTAGCACAGCTCTTCCTGTGCAGAACTGAGACGGCTCTCCCGGGCAGCAGGCCGCTCGCCCTCCTATTTTGCGTGAAGTGAGCGCGCTCTGCCTTCTGCAGCCCGGGGAGCCGAGACGTGGAGCAGCGAGACGGCCGGCGTGCCGTGCCTGCCGCCAAACACGGCGCGGGGGGAGCGGGCCGGGCGGTGGGTTTGCCAGCAGCCGCTGACAGGCGCGTGTTCTTCCCGCAGTACCTGGTGCCGTTTCTGCTCAACCAGGGGGGATCTGTCCTCTTCTACCTCACCTTGGCATCCACAGGTTAGCGCGCGCTTCCGCGGAAGGGGCTGGTGGGGATTTTGGGAGGATGAGTGCTGAGATTACTGCAGCGACTCCGCTGACCGTCAGGCAGCTGCCTTGCAGTAATCCCCGCTAAAAGGAGCGTGCTGTGGCGCGTACAAAGATTGTCCATTTGAACTGTTTGTGCTAAAACCGCGCCGTTTCAGATCTGTCCCTGGCAGTCCCGCTCTGCAACTCCCTGGCTTTCGTAGTGACGCTGGTGACTGGCAGGCTGCTGGGAGAGGACGTCGGTGGTAAAAGTAAGTCACGCTTAAAACACTTCCTCACCTTGTCCCCTGCGTCTGTTTGCTGGCTTAACAGCGTGGGCTGCGCTCCGCTCTTCTGAGAAACAGCGAATACTCACAGCAGTTAAGCAGCAGCTCTTGCTACAGAAGCTGAAAAGGAGGTGAAACAGACTGGGAAGTGGGCAGGGCTGGTACCTTTGGCGATGGAAGTGGCTGTTCTAAGTTAACAGAGCTTACAGGCCTGAACTTTTACCTAATTAGCTGTTTAACTGTGAGAGAAGCACTAAATAATACGCCCGCCGTGGAAGAGGAGCGCCCCGACAGCCCCAGATGTCAACAGCCACCCTTCTCCCCTCCCCTTGCAGCTCCCATTAACGTGGCCCTGCTCAGAAAGTCATAAAACGAGAGGAGATGTGAAAGCTTAAACCAGCAGGTCCTGGCCCAGCAGCCGTAGGAGGGCACTGCAATGGTGGTCCGGACGTTTGTGCTCCCGTTTCCCGTGGCACCGAGCAGCAGCAGTTCAGCGACGAGGTCTGGCTGGCCGCCGTTGAGCTCTGCGCGTTCCCAACACTGCTCGTTTCCGCAGGGGCTGCGGCGGGAATGCTGCTCACCCTCCTGGGAGTCGCGCTCTGCGTAGCCGGCTCGTGAGCGAGACGCAGCAGCAGAGAGCCCGCTCAGAGGTAACCCCGGGGCCGGAGGGGGCTCCTGGCCCAGCAGCAGAGCGGTCGGCTCGGTGGGACCGAGGAGCTGTGCTTGGACACGCGGATGTCACAAACCATGGGAACGTGGGCTGGATTCCCTGGGCGCCCGGGCGGGACGGGGCGCGTGGCCAGCACGTCCTATTTATTGTCTTGAGTTAAGGGATTTTTTATCTGTGGGTGTTTCGAGGCAAGGATGACTGAATTGTCGTCGTCAGCACTGGAGGGATAATAAACGGTTAATAAATCGTTCAGAGGGAGCTTCTGGGACCAGGTGGTTTTTCTGAAGGAGGAATCTATTCAGGAACTCTCCCTTTCGTGGCCGAGCCCGTGACAGCGGCCTCCTCCTCCGCGGCACACCAGGTCACGCTGCGCAGCCCCTTCCGCCGCGGCTGCCACGAGGCTTTTCTCCACCTGCGTTTGGTAGAGCGCCTCTGATGGGTAAAACAACAACCGGCTGTCCCGGGGGAGGGAAAGGGGTGTTCTTCTCAGTGACGTTATCAGTCCAAAATAGCAGATAGAGCGCAGGAGGAAAACTCTCTGCTGCCCTTGTCAGTACCCAGACACCAGGGAGGGACGCACAGAAAGCCCTGCACAAGAGGGTGAGTGCAAACGCTGTTTGTTACCAGAGCTGCTCCTCAACCAGGCAGGGGCTCCTGAAATAAGAGAAACAAGATGCTCTTATCTTGGGAACAGGCTGATGTCTGCAAACGTCGTCCCAGCGTTCCAAAGCAGAGCGGCAGTGATGCAGTGAGCTCGTTATAAGAAGTGCCTGAGCCAGGCTGAGCTTTGTTCCAGAGGCATATGCTCTGTTCGGCGATTCTTCCTTCCCCAGTTCGGACACAAACCAGTTTGCTTACAGGTCAGAACAGCAGCCATCTCCTCTGGCGCGTCGTCACTCCACAGCGCTGCGGGAGGGAGGAAGGCTTTCGTTGTGCTGCTGACTGCTTGCTCCCTGGTGCTCTGCTTCCCACGCCTCAGTGGTGAGGGGGTTTGAATGCAGACGAGTTCAACTGTCCCTCTCCTCCCATCACAGTCCCTTGGGACCTCTTCTGAGCTCTTCGCTGCCAAAGGAATCGTTGTTTGCTGCTTTTCATCCTCAGAGTCACTGCCATCCCTTTCCCTTATCGCCACAATCCCTGGCGATTTCTCTGCAGCCTGTGCCTTTTTGTGGCGAGAGAGAAATACAGTTATTAGTGTAGCACCTCGCTGTTACAGAAAGACTCTGGGACTCAGTTCCTGGGCTCCATTTCAGTCTCGCCGCGGCGATGTTTAACGGGAGTTAAACTCAAAGGCAGTTTGTTTAGCGCCCGGTGACTCTCTCCACCGCAGAGCGGAGCTGTGGCGCTCAGTAATGGCTGTACCGCAGCGTGGGCGGGCGGGGGAAGGCTGATGGAAAGCAGCGGCAGCAGAGTGCCCACCCCGTTGAGAAACGCCAGCCCAGCCTCTAAAACCAGCAGCCAGGCTCCCCGCTGAGCCAAGAAGTCAGGAACCATTAGCCAGTTCCTTACTGGGGCTCTCCAATGTAAGTTCAAAGGAGCTGCTGTCCTTTGAAGCTCTAAGTAATGCAGAGAGCCGACCTAGGCAGAACTGAGTCACATAGCTGTAACGCACTCATCCCGTTACGTCAGTTCTAAATGTCCCCGTGAAAAGTTGAAAACATGAATAACCCCTGAACAGCAGGCATCTTGCAGACATTTAAAACAAAAAAACTGTGTTAAAAGAACGAATACTTCCCCCCCCTTTTTAAAAGCGGGTTTAAACTTCTTACTAAGAAATGTGTGCAGTCACTTTAGGAATTACATGTTTATTCCACGCCAGCTCCTAAGCTTCACCTGGCTACAGGCAAGTGCTGCTTACCCAGTTATATTTGGGGGGGTGCTCACTTTTAGTGGAAGAAATCGGAACACAGCCAGGAAGGACCTTAAACACTTCCTAGAACCATTGCGTGCAGTAAATACCGTGCCGTGGTGTATCGTTCTGGCTTTTGGTCTGAGTTGTTCTGCAACTCTCTGGAACAGGAGTGAAGACAGAAGTAGTACACACACACAACAAACCAAACAAACCAGGAAGGCCTTTGCTGTCCTCGCTGCAGTGGGAAGCTGTAGCTCTCACATTCCGGAAGGGAAACGTTCATTACCCAGATGACAATCTCTCAGCTTCCTAAAACGCACAGCCCTGCAGTTACACCCTGTCCGCTGGTCTCTGGAGTTCCCCCTCGTGGTTGCTTTTGTCTTTACTCGTTGCGGAGAGAAGCGCGGTGCTTCGTGAACGTAAGGAATAGGACTGAAACCAAGTGAATACTGCAGGGCTTCCCCAGGCAGCTGCTATAAACCACCGATCGATGCGTCTTCAGGCTGTTTCTTGGAGCTGGCCTCCCTGCTGTGCAGAACCTGCAGCGCTGACGGGTTCTGGTCAGTAACAGGGCAGAAACAGTTTCTCAGACCTGGTCAGTGGGTACGTCCGCCCGTGTGCGTTCGTCCTCTTTTACTCCCCGGGCACCTCGCGTCTCCTTCCCAGGATCTCTGGTTTTATAGACACTTCCTTCTGTGAGAAGAAGAAAAGAAAAAAGCTGTTTAATGGGCATTGCAGATCGATCTGGCTGAGGCTACAGAGAGGTCCTTGTACGTGCCCGGATGAGAGGAAAGCAGCAGAAATCCAGAAGTTATGGATGCATCGCTGCTTGCTTTCAGTGCGCGTGCAGGCACCCTGTCCCTGAGCGTGGAAGCAAAGCCAGCCTTCCTCCGCACTTCCAGCGGCGTCCCTTACCTTGGCCAGGCCAGTGCTGCACACTCCTGCTGCTCCTCCTGTTTTGTCCCGCGCGGACAGGTTTAGCGTGGAAAAGGGACTCTTCCTCCTTGCGGGGAGATTTCCTGGCGTGCCTTTGCACTGGTGGGAAAGCAGCTGGGATCTTCTCTTTCTCTGCAGCCCCTGTGGCCCGCACCCTGCGGCTGTCCAGCTGAAAGTACGCATCACACGCTGCTGACAGGACTGCTTGATAAAACAGCTTGTAAAACAAGAGAAGTTTTGCAGGGCAGTCCCCTAAACGCTGCGGCTCTCCCCCGTGCCCCTTGATCCTGACGGGTGCAGAGCTGTAACGCTGCATTCTCTGAGCGGGGTTTCAGTTGACTGTACAAGTGAGAGAGATACAGGGAACACACAAAACACTTTGCGCGGTCACTACTACCTGTTGCGGTGGGTCAGCAAGAGCAGAGTCACCAGCTCTGTCCTGGGAGGTGGCAGAGAGTTCACCAAACTGAAAACAGATTTAAAAAAAAAAAAGGAAAATAAAATTTTAAAAGCAAATAGCAGAGATAGCACAGATGCACGTTTCGGTGGCCAATCCAGGACAGCCCAGCTGCTGTGCCTGTAGTCTCTGTTGGGCGTCTTACCCACACCGAGAGCAGGAAAGATCTCTCCCTGCCCATCAGCCAAAAAAGAAGTAAATGAGGCCACCGTAAGGAGTTTGTCTTCAGGCAGCGAGATTTAATTCGAGTGTGATCCGGCCACACCGCTGTCCCTGGCCCCTCTCCTTTGGGACTGGTGCCAAGCAAGGAGGCCGCAGCCACGGCAGCTGGGACGGGAGATGGCCGCGCACATCGCTGCTTACGGAGGGGCGCCCGCGATCGCCGCACAGACAGTGCGGCACCCCCTGAGCCACCTACCCTTCTGCGGAGGTTTCTGCGCCTGTTACTCGGGTGGGTCCTGTAACAAAGCAAGCGGATTCTCAGCGTCAGGCAGAAGTCGGCTGTAGGAGGACGTGACCTCCCCTTCCCCACAGGAGAGGGCCCCCGGCGGTGTTTTCTCAGCGCTGCAGCGGATCACGCTCCCGGGATATCCCACTGCCCGCCGCAGGCCTGCGGAGTTCAGTGCCTGGCCTGAGGGGCAGATGCACCTCGGTGCCTGATGAACACCTGACTGAGAAACACCCAAACCCCTTGCTTTCTCCGGCACCGAACTCGGATCTGAGGAGCTAACCCTTACACCAGAAGCTGTGAAAACACGTTCTTCCTTTCCAGACTTGTAACGCATGAAACAAGACTCGAGCCCCGAAGCAGACAGCACTGAACGGGAGACTACAAAAAGGGTGGCTTCAGCTGAAGGCCACCACGGAGAGGGTTCTCTAAACCCCTCAGCCGCTGTCTACGTACCGCAGCGTGCTGCGCGCAGGGGCCTGGGGCACCAGCAGCTCAAAGTAAGGCAGTTTTTGGTACTCCTCGTCTCCCACCGCCACGTAGTAATCGCCGCTCACCAGCTCCTCTCCTCCAGACACCTGGGTTCCATCCAGCCTGCAGAGCCTCGAGGGAGAGAGCAACGGGCTCAGAGCTGCCACGGAGCCCTGAACAACCCCTCAGCGCGGAAGCAGACGTGCAGAGTGGTGAACAGGACTGAGACCAGAGAGGACCAATCCTTCGTAGTATTACTGCAGGGAAGCGCACCGGAGTGTTGCACCCAGTTACCGGTGAGGCGCAGCAGATCTCAGCTTTCTCGCTGGGTGTCAGTAAGCAGATGTATGAGGAGAAGGGAGGCTGTGTTTGTTGGACAAAAGCCCCTCCATCTAAACCTAAACTCCTTTTATGCCGTGCTTTACTGCTCACTGCTTCCTCACCAGACCACCAGCAACCTCAGCGCTCCTCACAAAGCACCCAGGACATTGGGGCTATCTCTGATTTAAAGCTGGGAAAACCCAAAAAGCAAAGGAGTTTGCCAAAGCAAACGGAAGTGTCTGTGTGAACTCCTGGCCCTCTGTGCTAATCAGAGCTGCTGAGGAAAGGGGAGCCAGCAGTGCCGTATCTGGATACCCACTTGCTAACAGCTCCGCTGCGCAGGGCGGCTTTCTCAGTCAGCGTGGCCAGGAGCGCGTCCCACTGCAGCGGGGTGCTCTTGGAGAGCGGCACTGGGAAGGGAGGGCTCAGCAAATCCCCGTTCCGGAAAACGCTGCAGTAGAAACAACCCAGAGCGCGCGATGAGCCAGCATTCCTGCAGCTGTGGAAGATGGGGAAAAAAGCCCGCCACGGGTGCCTGGACAGTATTCACAACAAATACTTCTGGTAGAAGCTGGGAATTGCCCCTGTGGGGCAGCATTCCCAGGAGCTCACTGAGAAATTCCCTCCTCCAGCCTCCGAAAACATTCCCAGAGACCCTCCAAGGAGAAAACACCAAGCCACTTACTGTATCGTGCAGGGCAGGTGGGCGTGCTTCTGCCGTCGCGCCAGGATGTTCGACTTCCCGGGAGCCAGAGTGCGGAACTGGAGACCAAGATCAGCGCACGAGAACAGCGACAGCCCTGGCTCCGAGCCTCCCGGGCCTGTTCCCCTCCCCGGGACGCCGCCTGCCCCGGGACACCGCCCGCCCCGGGACGCCGCCTGCCCTGCCTTCGGGCTGCCGCTGCTAGGTGGGGTTTGTTGTCAGCAACACCAGGGCTGGAGAGGCGCGTTGCATAGCTGAGCACCTTCCAGAATTGCCAGCGACCCCCTGAGCGCAGATCCCTGCCCTGCGCGCTAAGGGGGGCGGCGGGACAGAGCAGCAGCCCCCGCGCTGTCTCACGCACCCCGCCGGTTCCTGCGGCACTCTGCCCGATCTCCACGGGGCACCTCGCAGCCTTCAGTCTCCAGTTTCACCAGTGCCAGCCCTCGTGTCTCTGCCACCTCCCAGCTCGCTCTGCGCTGCCCCCTCAGCTCAGGGACTCACCTGCAGGCCCTCGCTGGTCCTGGTCCCGCGGGGCTCCCTCCGCCCGTGATTTAAGTAGCTGTGAGAACAAGAGGACGGTGTTGCCCCATCCCAGTTGGGCCACGGTTGGCTGAAGAGCCGTGAGAACACGACCGGCTGCTCTGCCTCGGTGCACCGCCACCAGAAGCGTGGGTCGCTTCTTTGGGTCCCTTCTGAAACCATTCTCCAGGTGCCTCACCTCAGGGGCTCCCAGAACTTCAGCCTAAATTAAAGTCTGCTACATTTGAGAAATTCCCGACCAAACAGAGACCATTTCAGATTCCCGTACTAAAGACACCCAGAAGATTTTATTCCTGTGTGTCAATGGCTGGTGGAAGCTCCAAGGGCTGACCAGTGTTAATGCAGCCTGGACCACCTCTTCAACGAGCCGCAGTTCACACCCAGGGAGCCAAATTCACCTGACACACAGACACAGACAGATCCCCTCAAGAGCCAAGCGATGCCGTGAACATCTCTATCCCTCTGCGTTTCGGGATGAACCCAAACAGCCCTAATTTGAAGACTAGAAAACAAAAAAAACAACCTCCATCAAACGGAAGCAGAAGTGTTTGTCGGTGCAGACGGTGCGACTGCCGCTCTGCCGAGGGAGCGGGCAGCAGGCCCTCCCACGCGCCACAGACGGGGTGCTCGGGGGGCAGAGCAGCACCTGTCACAACATCCTGCCCGAGAGCACCCGCCTCCCCCAGCTTTTCTTCTGAGAGTCCAGCGACCTTATCAAGAGTATTTGCATTTTTCGTGTCAGCTGGAACATGTCCAGTAGTTTCCAGTAAGAAAATAAATTAATCTGCCTTTGGTTTTCATGGGGTTTGCGCCCCTCTTACCTTTTTTTTCCATCCCCACCTCAACGCGCTCCCCACAGAGGTGGTCTGAAGCTGCCCACCGAACCCAGAGACCAAGCCCCCGCCTACTCACTCGAGCCTTTTGAACTTCTCAGCGCCCGCAGCCACGTACTGGCACCCGTCCTGCAGGTCCCGCAGCTCAGCGACGCGGTGGCCGTGCCTGGCTGTGTAGAGGCTCCTCACAGCCAAGGGCGCGTGAATGCTCTCGGTCACCTCGTTCAGAAACGCCTCGAAGGTCAGGAAGCGCCGCTGGTTCACCACAAACCTCCTCCCGGGGAAGAAGGGGTCACCGTTGCGATACACCACCACGTTCTTGGCTGGAGGTGCCAGAGCGACACCACGGGAGCTCATCCCCCCGCGGTCAAGCAAGCCCCGCTGACCAGAGGCAAACGGGGCAACGCGGGGAGCGGCACAGAGCTCCGGCCAACCTCCCGCCGAGCCCAAACCCTTCCCACCAGCCGCTCTCGTGCTCTGCCGTCCCGCCGCGGCGCGACCGGCCGTCTCCATGGAGGCAGGCCCAGCAGGAGGAAGTTGTGGGCCTGTCTGGAGGCCACGTCAAACAACCGGCACAGCACCTTTCTATCCGAGAACCAGGAACCACGCAGCTCTTCAGCCCTCAAATTCCAAGTCCCGCGAGCTCCCTCACCAGCCGCTGCGGCCACCAGGCTCGGATTACCCAGCCCGGAGGTGCCGTAAGCGCCGGTATCCGTATAGCAGCAGCTCCCACCCCATCTGGAGCAGCCCTCTCCAGAAGCTGTCACCCTTTGCATCGCTTGCTATCTGCGTGAGGAGTGCAATGTCCTTCTGTCCTGCGCGCACTGGAAAAACACCCACATCCCGGCGGACGCACCACCCTTGCACTGAACAGCTTGCCGTGGCTCTGCCCAGGAGAGGAAGGCCAGCCAGATGGGAACAGACGGATTCAGAGACGAGCGTCAGGAAAGCTCTTTATTCAGAATGAAGTGGGCGTCGTTCAGGAAGAGAAGGATACACCTGCCGCACGGCGAGACCAGCCGTTCAGGCAGCAGGAACGCACAGAAAACTCAGGGTCACAGGAGGGAACCACAGCTTTCTGAGGGACCTCAAACGCCCCTAAACCAGAGCAACGTAGAGACCCAGCGCCAAACCCCGAAGCCCTTATTTGCTCCCTCAAGCACCAGCCGGGTGACTCTGCCTCACGGATATCACCACAGGCAGAGACGGCGAAGTCGGGACCAAGCCTCGCCTCCTGAAGGTCAGGGTTGAGATGCCATCGCTCCAGCTGCACAGCAAAGCTAGGAAACTCTTCTCCTAACCCATGACTTCAACTAGCTGTTCCCCAGAGCCCCCCACGAGCACCTGGAGACCCCCGGCGCTGCAGAGCCGTCCCAGATACGCAGCTCAGACACCGCTACGGGTCACCCACGGCTCGGTGGAGAAGAGCTGGTTCCTGCAGGTTCAAAGCACCTGCTGTTCCACCACAAGCCATCAGCTGGCCAGAAAGCGCTTCCGTAAGCGACAGTCTTCCCAACCTCGATGTTCAGGGCTCAGCCAACAGAAACAGGGATCCTGTGGAAGGAGGCCTCGCTGGGACTCCCTCCAGGACACACAACCACCTCCCTGCCGCCACAGTGGTGTTTAATCCCTGCTTTGACCAAACGTTCACGTTTAAAAGAAATAAAAGGCTGTGTTTCTGCATTCATCTGAAGCGGACAACGTCAGCGCGCAGAGCCGGCGTTCCCCTAAGCTGCTGTCCGTCAGGTCGCGGCACGGCTGCGGCTCCGCTGCTCCGCACCAGCACAAACACCCTCCTGCGGGTCAGGGGCCCCCAGCCTCTGCTTCAGCATCAAGAACTGGGAGAGAAAGAAAAGCAGGCGTTAACGATTAAAGCCCGGAGACTGACAAGTGGGAGAGCCCCCGCCCTTGCAGACTAGCCAGCAAAATCGCCACAGCTGGCCAGGAGACGCAGGAGCCTCGCTGTTCAGGCAACGCAGCAGCTCGCCGAGCTCACGGGCGCCTGGGGACGCACCGCTGCATCGCACAGGCACCGTCGCTACCGGAGGAGCGGCAGCCCTGCAGCAGCCCAGGAGCAACGCTCCGAACCAGATCTAAAACCGCTCCGGTTGTCTTTCATCGTTCCTTTTTTTGTTCCCCCCAGCAAAGGAAAAAGAAAAGGGCACCGCCATCATCTGATGCAATCCGTGGGCACTCTCCGACTCCCTGGTTTGGAAGGGGCAGGCTCAGGCGCTTACGTTTTTCCGGCTGACAATAGCTTGTTGCAGCCACAGCAGCTCCATCATCAAGTGGTTTCTGTAGGACTGGAGACCAGACCGCGTTCGAGGGAGGTCCTTCACGTCCTCAAGTGGAATTTCTGCAAAAGAATAACCCTGTATTACAACAAAAACCAGAGCGCACCTGCTCTCTCACACCGAGTTCGTCTGACCTCTCCAGGGTATTCTCAAGGTTTTGGTTCTCCGAGGACCTGCAGCGGCCCCGGCGCTCCCCCCCGGGTCACTCACCACGCGGGACAGCGCGGGCGGCGCGCCTGCTCCCGCTCCGATCCCTTACCCAGACCGGCTTCCAGCGACCCTGCCTCCAGCACAGCGCTGTCCCACGCGTTGCCGTCGTCCTGACAATCCCTGCTCTCTGCTGGGGCACTGCCCTCCTTTTCGGTGCGTTTATCCGCCTCGGCCCCGAGGGCTGGGGGGCTCGCTACGTCGCCTTCACGCGGGGAGCCCAGTTCTTTCTCGCTGGGCAGCGGCGCCGTCGGTTTCACGCGACTGCAGCCCCGGTCCCGTTCTGGTTCAGAGGCGTCCAGCTCCTCCTGCGTTTTTTCTACGCTGGCCTCGTCCCTCGGTCCAGCCTCCCGTGGACCCGAACGCGTCCCTTGCGTCGGCTTCTGAAAGGGCAACACGTGAGACATCGAAATATAAGAAAAAGAAAATAAAGACCTGCAAGGTGGCACTGCTGCGGGCCAGAGCCGCTGTCCCAGGCAGCGACCTGCTGTTAGCAGCGCTAAAGTGGGGTCTGGGGTGCAGCCGCCCAGCTCGCCACCACCCGCACGGATCCCCAGCGCTCCCCCCCCCCAAAACGGGGCTGCGGCAGCCCCCGCCGCCCGCCCGCCCGCCCGCACCTCGGGGACAAACACGGGCCGCGGCAGGAACCGGCCCCTCCACTGCAGCTGCCGCAGGTCCCCTTCGATCTCCCGCACCAGCGCCTCGTACTCTGCCCGCAGGCTCCCAAAGCGCTTCCGCAGCAGGT
>JAAGAY010134826.1:0-46428 GCA_011801015.1 Ardeotis arabs
TTTTTTTTTTTTTTTTGCTACAGACCATAAAGCTCAAGATCTGAGATATCTCCTCCTAATAGCTGTAGCAGATAAAAGATTGAAGTCCATGAAGCACAAACCACGAAACAGAATGCAAGTACACATAATTATCACCCTAATACAGAGCTGAAAAAAGAACTCTAAATCAGAGCTAGTCAGTGCATGAAGTACCATCTCTTCACAAGAAACTAATATCAGTTTCTCTTCAACATTCAGCATTAATACATTTAATAAAACAGCTAGCTCTGTACTCACCATACTATCTTCATAAGTTATTCTTTGTTTCCCCGGAACCTGCAAATCAGCTGCTTTCTCACTAGTTCTTTCTAAATTAAAGAAACAAACCCTGCTTTCCCTACCCTTACATCCTCTTTCCTAAGAGAACTAATCTTCTTGATGAGTGTGGTGTCCTCCCACCACCATCAGCCAGCCCTCCAGCACCTGCCCCAGCCCAGCCTTTAAAGCGGGCACACAGAGACCCTATGTAAAACACAGGCAGTATTGCTGGAGGCTGGGTGTGATGGCAGAGATTTATAGATAGTTCTGGCTTTCTAGACAACAGGTTTTACTAAGTTGTATTACTAGTAGATAGTATTACCTGAAGTCAGGTAGAACCCACATATACATGAGGGTGATTAGTATAACTATCCAATACCAAGAGAGAAGCCCATTAAAATAGAAAAAAAACCCCCATATCCTAATCTGTTAAAAAAACAAATACTGAAGAGAATGAATGAAAACTTATTAAAAAGATTTGGTGGGGCATGAAGGAATTGAGGTTCCACTTAATCTTAGACCTCCTCGTTCTACTGGAGTACTAAAATGCTGTCCCCAAGTTGTTATATTCTTTCGAATAAACTTTATCTTCTAGTTTTAATTGCTGTCTATTCTTACAGGAGATACAGATAGCCAGTCTTTTAGGTGAGACCAGTTATCCCAAACAGCAGTGGGCTTTGTAAATACTTGGCTTTTCATGGTCTCTTAGCATGGCAGAGATGGTCTCCAGAAAGGTGGAGAAATGATGGTCTCAGTCAGGGTTGTTGAGGCAGCATTTACTTATGAAAATACAAAAAGACTTTTCCATCTGGTTTCCTTTAGCTTCCAGGGCTGATACAGTGGTGACTTCCAGTTTTTAGCCTTGCACCTGTGCGAGGTGAATTCACAGGGGTGTCTTACTCTGGAATACTGGGCTGGGGCAGGAACCTCTTCATGGACTTCAGATTTCATCCTCACTGTTTTATTGACCCATTTTTTGTTCCAAATAAGTCTCTTGCCCCTATTAATCTATTGCCCCTATCTCATCTATTTCTCTTTCATTACCCACTTAAAATGGGCAATTGAAAGATCACCTTAACCTCAGACTCTGTAGTGTCTTCTGTTTGCAAATCTTTTCAACTTGTGGGAAAAGCTGGAGGATAACAGGCTCCTGACACGGCACAAGCTGGCAGGCAGCCTCCCGTCCGTATGCCTGCGAACTGTCTGGGCAAGAAAACAAATCAATACTAATTAATGGTCCCCTGGAAAGTAAATTATTGTTCACAGTGTGCAATGTAGCAAGGAACCCTGTAGGCTATTTTTGCCTTTGATTTATCACATCATCTACACAAGGATTTATACCATGTAGCCTGGAACCTAGAATCTTTTGCTGATAAAGGTCACAGCTTCTGCTGAGATAAAAGGAGCCTACAAACCTGGGAGAACAGCTGGGGGGTTTTACTTCCATGGATGCAGCAGATAAGAGTGACCATTTCAGCTGTCTTGTTATTTTATTTATTATTCTTGCTAATTTACAGAATCTTCTGAGGACTGGAAGATACAGAAAAATAGGCAAGGGCTCAGGTACTTGATTTTGTGGAGTACCTACGTCAACATCCCACTTCCTGCAGGAAGGATGTATTTCTGGTAGTTGGCCTTTCTGTCTAGCAAACAGAGCTAGAACAAGATAGCTAGAGCTAGAACAAGAAATTCATTAGTAATTATTAATGTTCTCATTAATAAAAACAAATTTAAGAATTAGAAATGTTGGCCAGGGAAGGTTGCCTCTCACAAGCCATGGCAAAAAGTTCTGGTTTCTTATTCCTGTGCCAAAAGATTTACGGAAGTGTTGAATCAATTGATATTGCATTGGCTTCATGTGCAACTCAGAGGGAAGGTTCCCTAGTCACCAGATGTAGGAAAAGGTTTTTTAAAATGTGTCAGGCCTTTTACTTACAGATGGACACTGAGCAATTTCAGCTTTTGGGAAATGAGTTAGTACCATTAGCAGAGACAGCTTCTTCCATTATTGCAGTCCCTTCCAGCAAGGTTTGTTCTCACAGAATATGAGCAATTTGTTTAATTGCTCTGGGAGAGTACATGATGTGAGGAAATGGATCATCACACGCTGGCTCAAACGCGTGTTTGAGTGCTGTGCTGCACGAATGTCACTTCGCTGTAAGCATACATCATGAGTTTTATTCAGAAAACAGTATCCTCGTTTGCAGTGATGATTATCTTCATTTTGCAACACCATGGGAAAACGGTGGTGGCTCATGTTCTGGTTGTGATTTCCTACAATCTTGGATCCCTGGAATTTCTATTTCTACTCCCTCTCTTATTTGTGCAGTTAATCTCTCCCGGCAAATGCACATCCTTCTGCCTGGTCCTGTAAGGTTTCATCCAGTGTTTTTATATAAGTTCTCCAACTTGCCTAGCTGACTAGTTTCTAGTCCTGTCCTTAACATACTTGCATCTCCTGCTGCCTTAGTGTTTTCTAGAGCTTTAACAGTGTAACTCTCTATTGTAGCTACCAAGTCATTTATAAAAACATTTTGAATACAGCCAACGCCATGACAGTTGTCTGAAGAGCTCGTTAATTACAGTCTTCTATTTTGACCATGAGCCACTGATAACTGCTACATTTTCATTAGTTCAGCACATTTATTTGGCTTCTTTGGCTTGTGCCATACGAGAGGGTCACATAGAACGTATTTTTCTACCTTTGGAGTGAGAAATTCTTTAGAACTTCAAAGTCCATTCTGCATTTTTGGTGGTGTTTAGTGTTTTCTCTCTATCCAGACCTGCAACCCATTCATAAAAAGAGATGAGTTTGCTCTGAGAGGATTTACAGTTGACAAATCCATTTTGACTCTTACTCATTTCCTTGTTTTCTTTCATGTGCTCACAAATATTTTGTGCTTTCCAAGGTTTTTCTGGCATTTGAAGGTAAGCTGGCTGCTAGACAAATCCCCAATTGGTCTTTTCCTTCCATTCTTAGCAACTGAATGCATTTGCCCTTTTCCAGCCTCCAGATGCTTATTTACACTCCATGACTTCCATAAGATAACCCCAAGTGGTTCTGACATTACTTCTGCCATATTCTTTTCCAGTTCCCTGGGATAAAATCCATCAGGCTCAGGCAGAGTTAAAACTTTGGAGTTCTCCAAGTGTGCTGATGCCTCCTTGTGCATTTCTGTGGAGAGATCCTACCGCTCTGCTGCGGCTACTTGCATTAGCCAGTCTTTCGTTTGATCTTTTCTCTTAGAAATGCAAAATCAGACACTGAGAATTTTGGCCTTCTCAAATTTTTGTGCCTATGACTTCTTTTTTTCACTTGCTAGTGAATCAATAATTGGCTTGGCCTCTTTCCCTCTGTCTCGCAAAGTATATCGAGAATTGTTTCTTGCTACTCCTGATATCGCTTGTAAAATCCTGTTCTGTGCCTTCACTTTTAAAAATTTTCTCTCTACGCACTCATGCTGTTCTTTGATACTTGTCTCAGTAGCCTCATTCAGTCGCTACTTTCTGCAGGCATCTTCTCTCTGTTTAAGGTGAGTGAAGAGCTCATGACTTTTCCTCACGTTTCCAAATCTCTTGCATTTCTGGTTGGCTTTTAATTATCCTTTTAATTCTGATCTCTGCTCAATAAAAAGAGCTTAAGCCTGATTCAGAGTTCTGCCCCAATTCACCCTCATCACTCGCCCATTAAAAATATTTTTCTTTTTTACTGCATCTTTAATAAAAAGTTTAGAAAGCTAAAATATTTTAATCAAAGGGGTTTATAAGGTTTTCACAGTAATTATTCCCTGGTTTTTTTTCTTCTTTAGAAGGGAAATTTTCTGTTTGAGCAATACTATATAGAAAAGGAAACCAAAACCAAATACCCTTCAAAAATATGAAATAGAGAAGATTTTTAGAGTTTCTTTTGTGTGTGGCATGATCCTGCTCTCTTTAGTAGAAAACAAGACAAATACTCAGCACAGGATACATGAGAGCAACTCAGTTGCATTTCTCTCTCTGATGCTGGCTTTCACTCACAGCTTTGCTAGGATGTCATGAAAGGACTTGGCTCCTTTGATTCTGGCCACCGCGGGACCAGTGGAAGATCAGGATGTTTGCCAGTGCTTTGGCAGATACAAAGCTCTATCCCTGCTCTCGCAAACCTTTTAGTTGAGGACACCAAAGTGGGGCAGAGTGGGACACCACGCTCTAGTTTTTTTTCTTCACGTTATGTTTAATCCATTGATTTTACTTCAGTTTTTTATCCTGTTCTTATTTTATTACCCTATAGGTTTACAGCACTGAGGTGGCCACCAATGGTTCCTGGGCCAGTGGAGGGCAACTCAGGTGGTACTGCGAGAATGGTCCACCTGGAGGGGTACAGGGAGCTCAGTCTGAGTTGAGGTTAGTAAAATATTAACATGAATTGCGGCATGGCAGTAAATGCTTCCTAGAGGGATAACTTACTTTTTCAAGCAAGATTTTTTAAAACTCTTCTTTCTGTAGACCCTAAAATACGAAACAGAGATACAGGCACAAACAAAACAATACAGACAGATGAATGAGCAAGAGGCCAGTTTCATTTTAAGGGATTGTAAACAGACTCTAGCAAGTCCCTCCACGTGCAGCAGCGTGCAGGACTGTAATATTAGTCATGATGATATATTTAAAATTAAAGTTAAAATAACATTGACCAAACCCACCACTTGCTTTCCCTCTGGAGTGTTTTTCTGGGTTATCCCAATAAAAAGGGCAATTAAAAAGGGGACCACAGGCTCATTAACAAGTATAGACTTAAAACGTGATGTTGGGATAATTCTGTTAAGTTTGCTTACCGTGAGAATCCTTTATGTTTTTCAGGCAGTTGAAGTGGGCTTGATATTCAGATGGTCAAATTTAATGACTCATTTGAGTAATTAAAATTATTAAAGCTGTCTTGAAATCCAGTGCAATAACACTTTGAGAAGAGTTTTTCCTCCTAGTTTTAAAGTGAACAAGTGGGTTTCCTTACACGTTCCCAGCTTATTAATAACGGGGCCACACATTTTAACACTTTGGGTATCATCGGTGGGAGATACCTCTTAAAACACCCAAACTGCAGCTGTCTGCTGTCCTGTCACATAAAACAGTAATTGCTTCTGCCCTTGAGGTTTACACTCACAGGAGTGGGGTGTTTGTCGAGCAATGGATGCTCTTCCACTGCCACCTCCTGGTCGTGACCAGAGGGACTGGAGAGAGATGGTAATGCGAGAATTAAATTACCTTGAAAATATAATAACCAAAAGATTCAACTGTCCTTTGATTCCTGCCAGCAAAACAACCTCACCTTAGATGTCTGCTGTTGGCCAGAACTCAAGATGTAATAATTTTGTATAGAATTTTATTTTTTCGAGCAGTCTGAGGCTTTAGCTAAAATCTAATGCTACAAGGCAGACACTGTGAGCTAGCTATGGAAAAAGCATTTTCAGTTATACAGAGCTCAAGTCTGTCTGACTTGGTACAAATGTACAAACTCTGGTGTTAATCTGAGAGCAAAGAAAAGTCCATCAGTGACCGGTTCTGTTTCTTGTCTAAGCAGAGCAGGAACACTTTACATCAACATCAAGGGCCTACTGTTAAAATTGTGATACATTTTCTAGTTTTCAAAGCTTTAGGACTGTGCCTGTATTTTAAGGGTTTTTCAAAATTATTATTTTTGTATTCCTGCAATTCCCTGTATTTCTTCAGGTGTTCATCAGGAACTTGGTGAAATTTCTAACAGGAAAAGAAGGACTTTTTTTTTTGGCCAGGCTTTTTCCCTAGGAGAGAGGAGCTTCCTTCCTCCTTCTTTTCTCCAAACCTCACTCCATTTGGACCAGAACTGAGCTCTGAAGATCACCTATCTGTTTTAAGAAAGATTTTCTTTTGGCTGGGAAATCACTGTGTGTGCATGACTGTGAATTTGGTCTGGTTTTTAGAAAAAGCTGAGTTTTATTTCATAAATTCAGAGGTGGGAATAAGCAAGCATTCTTGATTCTGACCATGTTTTGCTGATACAGGCATGCGGTGTGCTTCATGGGTTAAATGGGAAGTGTATTCTGTGCCTACCCCTCCTGTATTTTGGATGCAGAATTTAAAATGATCAACCAAGAAAAGCCTGTCTCCAGCAGGTGTCAGTGGAAGCTACAGAATAGAGAAACTCCACCAAAGCCGGGCTGTAGTCACCTCTCCCCCAAGGTGCTCCCTGGCCAGGGGAGAGAGTGAATGCTCCATTCTATAAAGAAACATTATTCTAAGTCAGGTTACTCAATAATTTTTTTCCTTGTTTGAAGTTGAGCTGAAAAAATTTGCGAAGTGGAATGCTGTGACTGTCAGAAGGGGACAGCAATGAAGCAGGTGTTAAATCATTTATTGAAGGGACAGTAGACAAATTTGAGAAGTTTGAATTAGTGCCTTGATTCACTTGTATTTCTACAGGGAGTTAAGGGTCTCACCAGAACAGTGCTTTACCCTGTACAGCAGAAACACACAAAAGGGCAGGGATACGGTTCTCTCAGTAACTTAAATCCTGGAATTTCCTAACATTTGAGTGCTTTAGATGTAGCTGATGGAAACCCTAGAGACATGCCAGTACGACATCTACTTACCTGATGTCCTGCACCTCAAAGGCAGGGGATTATCACTTCCCCTGGACTCAGTCTGCGGTTCCCACAAATTCCCAGCCGCTGTTTCCAGAGCCCCCACTGTAACAGCAGTCCTGTGAATCACTTACTAAAGGCAATATCATGAGTTTCAGAAAACAAACACTGTACTTACAAATCACTCTTAGCCTTGATGGGATGGGGAAGAATGTGACTCACCCAGGGAGGAACTTTGCAGGTGTGTTATGTGTCCAGCTAAGGACAACACCATAGCAGCCATCGTTGAACACGTATGTTATACAAGATACCAGAGGTAGCCACCTGCATGGAGCTGCTTACCGAAATTTTCCTGTGGCCAAGAGCCACAAAGCACCTGTTTTAGGGAGAGAAGACAAGGAAAAACTCTGTAGGACACTTTGCAGGTGGGAGGGGAGATGTATATTCCTGAGCTCCTCAGGCTGTGGTGTGGGCTGGGTTAGTGAGCAGCTGGATCTGGGATGTGTGATGGGGTTCGCTCCAGGAGTTCCCACTCTGTGAACTTAGCCAGGCATTTGGGTTAGCCGGTAGCCACTCAGCCATCTGACCTGGGGAACTGCACCAGAACTGCCAACGACAAGAAAGCTGCAAGCTGGCATCCCAGCGATGACAAGAGAAAACTCCAGCTACTGGAGACAGTTTATTATGAGGCTGTACCACTTTGGGTTATGAAAGTCACATCATGAAGTGATCCATTGCCCTCATTTTCTAGCATTCAGTTGTGCTTCCATCTACCCCAGTGAGGTAATCAAACCACGTTGTGAGAATAAAATCTAGCAAGGCTCTGTGTGTATCCACGTGTTCAGGGAAAACTAATTTTTTTTTTTAACATGTGATGCTGATTATCTGCAGATACTTGATATGCTCGTGATTTCAATCAGCATTTTGTTCATTCATTGCCTCTCGGTTTATTGATTTATAAGCCCTTTAGAATGGTATGATTAGTGCTAGCATTTTATTCTCAGCGGGGGTAAAATGGTATTTCATTATTCGCGTGTTAGAAGCTATTTCAAACTGACAGTTTGTTTTGAACTTGGGCAAGAGAAGTGACATTTACATTTGGAAGTGGAAGATTGACATAGAAATTATTCTGAAACATAATTACAGTAAAGGCAAATGCAGAAGAAGAGAGAAATTCCAGCTAGAGTTTCTGGGGGCTCCTCTGCCATTGGTAACTAACTCCTGCTCTTTTCTCAGCTCAGTGGAATGAGACATAGTGGTGCTCCCCATAGGCACTGGTAGTAGATGCAGGATCAAGATTTTTTTTTTTTACCCATTTAGGCAACTCAGCGCAGGGCTGTGAGTGAGGATATAAGGCAAATGCTTGTTCTGCAGCCTGTTCTGGCTATCCCAGAAAGGTCTGATGCTAGGACAGCACTCTGGAAAAACCCTCTGGAGAGGGTTAGTGTTGGTGAAGCAGCTGATGTCCCAGTGGCGTTTATGCACCCTTGTCTTTAGGCTAGTGTAGAAGTCAGCGTTTGTCAGGGTACCTGGGTGCCCGTCTGCTCCAGCGGCGTGGGGACGTGGTCCACGCCACAGCCCAGCTGCCCCTCCATCAGCGAGCACTCAGAGCTCAGCTCAGGGTTTGCCAGGAGCCAGGCTGACTTCGTGTGCACTCTGGGGTTGTTAACATAAACTCTTCCCGTTTTTCCCAAGCTAAACATTTATCTTACATTACAAATGTGTCTTTTCTTCCCAGTGTCCATTCTCCCATACTATAAGAAGACTTGAGAGTGTTTTATAGACCAAGTTGCTGGACTTTAAAACCAGATTGTAGTAGGGCTTTTTTCCAAAGGATTTTGATTTTAGTGATTGACCCTCCATTACTGCGATCTAAAGGACCTTTTCCATTGATGTGAGGGGGAGCAGAGGCCGGGGCTGTGCTGAAGTGCTGGGAGTTTCCATCTTGGCACTAGAGCTCAAGAGATGGGGATACTCTGTGAGTTTCATACAGGAGCTACATACAACCTATTAAGCACCATATGAGGAATGCATAGACCCAGAGAGCAGCAAGGAGTCAACACAGTACATGAAAACTGTTGCCAAACATGACCTTATTTGTTGCTGTATTCTCCGAAGTAGAATGAGAAAGAATATGAATTTGTGACTATTGCAGTTCTTGTGTGTTGGGTGATTTTTACAGTTATTTCTCAGAGGCACATAGACTCTATTACAATGTAGTTTTTAATGTTTAAATGTTGTAAGTAGATTGAATAAGTAAAACTAAAACATAGCGACTCAAAATTCTTTTACTTAAATGCATAGGTTTTTGTTTGTGTTAGACTGAGCGCCTTAAACCATGCCAGTGAGCATGCGTTTCTGCTTGAACTTATTGAAACTGCAGTATTATTAAATTCTTAGGATGAAATTCTAGCCTCACTGAAGTCAACCGGGGGACCGAGCTCCAGCGGGACTGAGATTTCAGGTTTCCGCCGGGTGCACTGTTACTTTATCCCTCCCGAGCTGCTGTGTTCCGGTGGCCGATCCCATTACATTGCACTGTTTCATATTCCTTTCTAATGAATGAAGTAAAACGTGCATCCACCATCCATACATACTCCCTTCATAATAAAGGAAGACAGCACGAAACAATACTTAAAAATAAATGTCCAGCTTTATCTGAATTAACACAGAGGAGGCACCTCAATGATTAGACATACGGAAAAACATTAATATTTTTGAGACTAGAATTATTCAACTCCAGATGAAGAAGAGTTGAAGGAAGCAGTATGCAATTAGATACAATTATGAAAGATATACAGGAAACTAGAGCTGTTCATAGATATTTTTCCAATTAACATTTGTCTTTCATTGAAGGAAAACCTTCAACTGGAAATAACCACCAGAGTTTTGCCTTGTCAAGCAAAATGCTGATTTATTCTTTATTGGAAGGGGTAACAAAAAAAAAATCTTCCCTAAAGTGCTTTTGGAGGGTGAAAGATTCAAAGACTGAAAAGTGTTTCTTGTTTCAATGAGAAAAATCAAACTTTCCATGAATAAGTTCCTGGATGAAATAGCAGAACTTGTCTTTATCCTAACGATGACATCTGTTTGCAATAACACTCCATGCCAGTAAACGATGTTATTTTAACTAATCTATTGGCGTGGCGATGAAAGTGACAGTAAAATGTTGATATGGAAGCTAATTTCTGTGTTTGGCCTTGAGATCCATCTTTACAGACACAGAGTGGGTGCAGAAACTATTTTTGGCAACACCGTAGCAATCCAGATTTAATTCCGACACTTCTCTGCCTTCCCGAAATCCAAGGAAGACATCTGGCTGTGTTTTCTGTGTATGTTTGTGAAGTGCCATTGAAATAATTTGCATCAGCAGTGGATTTGGAGATAGAAACGCAACGAGAAGGTGCATGTGAGGAGGAGTGGACCGAAAATTCGGGTTAAGAAAAAAAAAAAGAATGGCAACTCTTCAATGTATAAAGTGCTTACTGAAAGCTGGGAATAACATGTCATTCTGAATGCGTTTCTGTGAACTTTTAACTTTGTTTAGAGCTTCTATGTTGTTCAGATCCATGATTTATATGGGATTATGCATCTACACGGCATGTGAGCAACGAGAGGACGGCTCTGCCAGGTTCCCAGGGGAGCCCCTGCCGAAGGCGTTTGCGGTCCCTGCCATGGGTGTGCTTCCAGCAGCCCGTTAGAAGAATAACTGACTTATGTGTTTGTGAGTTATCAGTTAATTTAATAGTATTTAGGGTGGCCACAGACTCCTCATCATTTTTTGGAAGCTAGAAATGTTTATTTAAGCAAAATAGCTCTGCAGACTTTCTTTTCAGTTGCTCGGCTTAATACACCTCTGTCTTATTGTATTCCACCAGAAGCAGAGCTTTTTAGTTACTCACAGTGTGCTGAAGTTGCAGACTCCCTAAAAAAAAAATTTAAAAAACCCCAGCGCTCCTCATCTGCTGAGATAATTGCGTGTTAGCCTCCCACAGCAGCAGCCCGGCCAAGTGGATGCAGACATGCCCGTGCTGTCTGCGCAGGCCAGGCCGCCGGCCCAGACGCCTGGTGGTGCACATGGCGGAGGCCGGCAGGCATGGCACCCCGGCGCGGGCGGGCCCCTGCGTGTTCAGGCACACATGGCGCGGGAGCCTGCTGCCAGACGGGCTCGCTGAAGCTGTCTGCAGCCTGCCCGCAAGGCAGCCATGTGGGTGGAAGGCAGGCGAGCGACGGAGCAAACCGGCTTACGGCTGTTTCTTTTTGGAGACTGTTTTTTCCAAGCATCCTAAACACGGGCCTTAATCATCAGCACTTCTGAAGCACTCATCATTCTTGTATCCAGGCAAGGAGCCTTGTTATTACCCTTTGAGAGATACCACATTCCCTCATTTCCTATGGAAGGGGGCCTGCCAGCAGTATCCATACCGGCACCACTCGGTTTGTTTCAGATTAAAAATGTCCCCAGGGAAGATCTGTGTGCGTCTTCAGCAGGGTCTCAATGCAGTCCCGGGAATAAACTCCTGCACTGGTTACCTCCAGAGAATGCATTGGTGGTCACCTTCACCCAATGCACAGCTCTACCTTTGCCAAAAGGAGAAAATACTCCGTGCCTGAATTGAGGAACGCGCCCTCTCAGACTTCTTGTGGCTAAAATGGTGGCAGAAGAGGTTACAGTCCTTCACTAACTGCCCTGAACCTCCCTCTGCGTGGGGGTGGATTGCAATGGCTCTGGTCCTTGGTGTGGCATCTGCCCCTGGGGGGTACAAACCAGACTGGCTTGGCTGCAGTCTAACGCTGGAAGAGATGCTTGTAACAAAGGGAAAGGCAAAACACTGCCTGCAAGGCCTTCAGCGCATGACTTCCCACACCTCGACCTGCTCTGAGCTACAGCTCCCCGCACCGGAGAGCACAGGAGGAACCAAAAGGAAAAGCTGTGTTTTCAGCAAAACTTAAAATTGCCTCCTGTATTTCAGAGAGTTAAGGAGATGCACGTACCGTAACTACGTCTACTCCTTAGCGGGCTCCATAAACACTACACGGCACGGCTGTTTGCACAGGGAGAGCAAGGGATGCCGCGGTCCAGCTCGTGTATGAAAAGGCCAGTCATTGAAGGTGAAGAAAATACTGTATAGATGTGATATCACAAGTTATATAATATCATGGCCAAATCTCTGCAGCTGGATATCATCAAATCAAAATTAGAAACTCATTGGAAGCAAAGGACAGTCTTTGCACAGATTGCCTATAAATCTGCAATAACTAGTTCTCCCTGGGCGTAACATCAAAAACATTTTTTAGTGTCTCATTAGTAAGAAAATTTATTGCTCAACTATTGAACTATGTCGATTTTTGAAAACATTGTGTGAATAATTCCAGAAAGCATGTGTTTGATTTGTATTCGTTTTGTGCCGCTGGATAGAAAAAGTGGCTTTTCCCCCTATGATGAAATGACACTAATCATGAAATTAAAAGGTGAAGCATGTCTACAGTTTCAGAATAAAGTAAATTTTTATAAATACGCTGATGCCCTCCCTTTCCCATAAGTCAAACTAAGATTAAGGAGTTCATTCCCCAGCTCAGCTTAAAAAAAAATAATAAATAGAAGACCCAATTACAGTTCTATAGAGGGGAAAAGAGCTCCTCCCAGCCCTTATTATTTTTTCTTTGTGCTGCAGTGTGTTTCCCAGCTGTGTCTGTTGGCCAAATAGCCTGGAAAAAAAAAAAAAAACGATTGAGAAACAGAGAAGTTTAAATCAAACTCAGTGTTGTCTGCATAGGATGGATGGAGAGAGTCTACAAGTGCCTGCTACGTGGTGCAGATTTATTGACAGTAATGCGTGTGCAAGAGTTGGGTTAACAGCGGTAAGTGCAGGCAGAGTGCTAGCTTTTCTCACTTTTTAGCAAAAGGGAGGGCAGAATAAATGGCTCCAGGAAGATTCACTAGCACGGGTCCATGTGTGCAAAATTCCTTTAAACGCTTGGGCACTGAGGCAGGTGGTCCTGCACCCAGGCATCTCCCTCAGCCTCAGCAGGACTGCACAGATGAGTATGGATGAGCAAATAGCACAAAGACACCATTACCCTTCACCAGCGCTCCCTTGCTAGATTTTCCTCTGCAAAGAAACACTTGTCAACAGGCCTGTAAGATGAAGGAAAGTCTCCGAGCATGAGGATTTGTGATGCCGTGCTGGTCCCTTGGGCCAGGGCGCAAGGGCAGCAGGGTCAGGCGGCGGCATCGCGGGGTTGCTACGAGGTCTGGAGCAGATTTTTGGGCAAGCCTCTGGACCGTCCAGAGACTCAGCTGATGTTCAGGCTTGGGTTTAGCTGGTGAGCAAAGAGGAAGACAGACAAGTAGTGCAACTAAATCCCCCTGCCTTTGGAAACGTAACCGGTTGTTTGCTTTTATCAAGCTGTTAGCAGCATTTCTTCGGTGCCTTTGCTTCGACCCTGCATGCTCCCTTCTTGCACAACATGCTCCATAAACGTGAACTAACAATCAGCTCTTATATCAAGGAATTTATACTGCGGGAAAATGAAAGAGCAAAGAAGAAACTGAGTCAGAGGGGCCGAGTGGTCTGGTCAGGGTTACTCACACCTCAGCAGCAGAATCAGAAATAAACTCAGGCTGGGGAATCACAACCCGATGCCCACTAGACTGGGAAATACAAGTAAATTCCCAGCTGTCTTTGCAAAGGGACTTTTACTTCCAGAAATGAAAAATAAAATAAAAAAATATTAATCTATGTAGTGTTTTTAGTATATTATTCCTTCTCATGAAATACTTTCAGCATCGTCCAGTCAGGGGACTGTGGAAACCACAAAAAAATAGACATCGCTGTTACAGAACACCATTCAAAGCTGCGAGCTGCAACTTCCAGGTCCTGCCCTGTAAACACTTGTACCAGCATCACCAGTGTGGACAAAGCAGCTGGCAGCTAGGAAGGAGCAGTGGGACAAGCTGAGTCCTTCCTAAAGAGATGTTTGAGGCCAGTGGTGTGGCTGTCCTGGCTCCGCTGCCGGCACACCACGTCCCGGCTGGCAGAGGGGCTGCATGTGGGTGGGCTTCCTCCCACCTTCAGGTGTGACCAAGCACAAGCAATCCCAGCGCCGCAGACATTTCTCAGCCAAGACTTCCCACTCAGCACTGTTATTTTGAATGAGGGGTGCCCTCCCCAGCTCTTAGGGATGCGGGGGAGAGGGTCCCTCCCCTGGGAGGTGAGCTTCTGGCTCCAACAAACCTCCCTGGAGCACCTCTCTGGCTTGTCTACAAAGGCCTTTGAGCTGGGCTCTAGAGGACACCAGCAGCGCTCCCCCGCTTTCTTCCAGCTGTGCTAGGAAATCTCTCTCCCGAATGTTTCATGAGAAATGAGAAAATACAGGCACAGTCCTGGCCTTTGCTGGAATGAAAGTGAGCCCCCCCTCCATGACCCTGCTCTCCCACGCCAGGCCCCTTGAGCCCAGCTTTATGGGTGAGAAGGATCAAAGGGCTCCAACTGCTCCCATATGGTAAATGGCCCTATACGTTGTGTATAATTACACACAAGCATCCCCACATCCATGTTCAGTCTCCATTAAAGATTGCTGGGTGACAGACAGAGCCATTTTCCCAAGGCAAGAATGTCTCCAGACGTCATGGTAGTGGCATCACACAGTCTCACACGCACGTCCCAGCAGCCGTGGGGTCAGGACACGCACCTGGCCACCGCATGGGATTCCCTCTATGGCCCACCATCCTGCTCTGCAGACCTGAGATGTGGCAATGCCAGTGGGCAGCGGAGACCTTGCTCTGGGCACCAGCTGGGAGAGGTATTTTTCAGCTACAGGATGGCATCTGATGCATGAGTTCATGGAAAGTCAACGCTCCTTGGGTGAATTAGAAGCTGGTCTTTTTAAAAATTAGTTTCACTTTGTTAATATAACTCCCCAAAGGAAATCTTTGCTTTTTATTAAGACTATACAGAAACAGGAAGAAAATCAGCCCTGCAGTCACTTATTTTAGGCTGTTTTGATACTTTTTTAAAGTAGACACCTGCGCAATGGATGCATGGGTGGACATGGACACCCTCAGGGCAGGGCTTTCGCCCTCTCCGGTGTTGGTGCAGCACTGGTCACAACAGAAACATCAACCATGGCTGGAGGCTCTGGGAATAGGAGTGCCAGGCCCTAAGAAACAGTGGATTTGTTCTTTTAAAGGCTGAACTCTCTGGAACGCAATCTCCACCAACGTGGAGAGAAAGTGAGGGAGAAATGGATGAAAGAGAGGAGTGAAGGAGGTCTAAGAAGGAAACACTTGTGATTTTTTTTTTCCCTTGTGTTCAAATAGCAGAATTTGAAACAAATTGGAGATCCAGAAGGAAGCATCCCTTACTGCCATAAATTATGTTGGACTAAGCTGGAAGGGGCAGGAAATCCCAGTTCCTATTTTCAGCCCTACCGCAAGGCTACGTGATGGCCCCCAGCGGTTTGTGATAGCATAGGGTCTGCAGTTCAGCCTGGCCACCCATCACCTCCGAATTGCTGCCTGCTGTTTCCCAGACCAAACTTAAGAAGAAAGCATATTTTAGCAGAGCCATCTGTCTTGGGGCAGAAGGACACTCTCTGCCATCGTTGCAAACCGTAATTGCCAAGTTGCCATCCTTGATTGTCCTTCTTGAGTGGAAATGGAGAAGGTCCATCGCTAAAGACATGAGCGCTCAGCTCAGCCTGACCTCATTTCAGGCAGGGGTTCATCACTGCTGGGTGTGTTTCCTGTTAATGTGCACCATTGCTAAAGTGGCACTGGAGAGTCCCTAGGGTAAACTGGTTTCTGAGATGAAGCTCAGAAGTTGACACAAGGATTCACGTGAACACCCATGCTGATATGACAGCATCCTTGTCATAAACACAAACATTATGAAACTTGGGTGTTGTTGTTTTGTTTTTTTTTTTTTAACTCCTTCCTATCCCTTCCAGCTATCGTCGCCTTGGGTCACCTCCTGCAGAAGCTGGTAGCAGATCTTGTTGGGGATTTTTCTTCAACAAGACATTTTCAAACAGAAAATATACTGGCAAAGGAAAGTCTGTGTTTTGTGGTGGTCTGTCCAGCTAAGAAGAAAAAGCAAACAGACTTTCCAGCCAGAAGATTCCTCTGGTTTTCAAACGAGGACCCTGGGGTCATGACTGCCTCAAGGATTGAGTCGCTCACCCATTTATGTGAAGGCCTTTCTTTGGGTTGCCTTAATTCTCTACAGGGCAGCCAGTACGGGATGTTTTCCTTCTTTGCTCCTTACTTTCCTCTATTGTCTGTTTGCCAGCCACATGACAATGCTGAATGGCAATGTTGATACCTGGTTCGCGTCCAAGCAGTGGTTTTTTTTCCCAAGTAATTAGTCTGAGAAATAAAAAGCCTGCGTAGTTGTGCTTTTTCAGGGACAAGTGGGTTAGGTTACCTGCAGAGTTAGAGAGGTTACCTGTTCGGGGCTTTTTTTTTCCCCCAACACTAGACTTGTGATAGCCTGGGAAAAGACTTGCCTTTATAGAGGAACCCTTTAAAAACAACCATGGGCGTCCCCATCCTTCCCTGCTCAGGAGCCCAAGGGCAGACTTAATTAAAAGTTCCTTCAAAATATACTCCCTACTGCTCTAAGCTACCGTGTTTCAAAAACTCTGGTGCTGTGCCAAAGAGGGAGCAGGCATATATTAAACTGACAGGTACAAAAGAGATTGTTATTCCTTGTGCTCTCTTCTCCTCTGATCCTGCGCACTGAAGTCCCAATGTAAACATTATTGGAACTGGCTTTCCTCTACACTGAAGCTGCCGTTGCCGGTCACCAGTGCTGCCTACTTTGTGCCTGGGTCAGCATCCTTTATCTGCTCCATTCTGTGCCTAATTCTACAAACAGCATGTCCCAGGCACCGCCGACCGCAGCCACCGCAGTAGCCAGCGATGAGAGCCAATATTGGGTCGAAAGACAATGATTTCAGCGAGAAAGGGAGAATCATCCCTTTTCCAGGCCATGACAGAAAGCTAATGACAGTCATCGCTAGGCAGCAGGAAGAGATAAACATCCTTCCCTGAAGACCGAAGAGAGAGAAGGAGCAGGAGTTGGAGCGCATTAAGTCAATCTAACAGCTTGGCACGGACCAGCTTCCCACTTTCGCAGTAAGTGGGAGCCTTGTTCCGTCAATGTGCTGAGGATTTTATTTCTAGAGATTTATAGCCACAGGTTCTGGAGTGCTCTGTAATTACATGAGTTTACACTTGCAGGGACAAAGGCTGAGTAAATATTTTATTAGGCAATTTTTTATCTTATTGAAACTGAATACACATGTGATAATTTGCCTGGTGAATGGGGGAAGGATAGTGAAATAAATAAGATAGTTTACACAGAGCCCTGTTTGCGGGCTGCATGCAGAATCAGCACCGCACGCTGCATTACTCCCAGGGCAGGTACAGCGAGCGACGGCCACAGCCAGCACCAGAGCCCGGGGGGAAGCCATGCAGATGGGACCACTGCTGGGGGTGACATGTGCCTGTCCCAGGGGACAAAAGGGACACAGAAAACCTCCTGGGACAGAGACATTGTTCTGGGGGTGATGAATTTGTCTGGCCTGGTGGGTACCTACCACCCACACCAACACAGGTTGAAAGCAACAGGAGCCTTTCTGTATGGACTGGTTGGTCTTCAGCTGATTTCTGATCTCAACTCCACCTGCTTTCCTCAAATTAGTCCTTGTTAGTAGCAGTAAGGGGTCTCCAGGACCACTCACAGGGGACAGAGCAGTGAAAGCTCCCAGAAGGTGCTGGCACTGTCGATATGCAGCTCTCCATCACATTCTTTCATTCACTATGATAGAAATAATAAATAACATAGGCACAGTTTTTAAGCAGGACCTCCCGCTACTGCAAATTGTTCAAGGTTTCTCTGCTGTGGGATCCTCCACTTCATTTTGTAGAAGCTGTTGAAATTAAATGGCTGTCATTGTCAAGTAGGTAAGCAGCCCTGGGAGGCAGAAATGCATGGAGCCAGCTGGGCTCACCCCTCTTGTCCTGGGCTGTCCAATACGGCAGTCCAGGGGTGGCAGACAACTTTTTCACAGCTGTCATTTTTGGCTCTCTAAGAGCAGGTTCCAATGCTGTGGCTCTGCTGGCAATGAAACCACACTCGCACTGCCACTGTACAGCCAGGGGGGCATCGGCTCCTCAGGGCTGTGTGTGCTCAGACGCAAACCCCAGGGTCTGCTCTCCTCCTACAGCACCAGTTTGTCAGTAGTGGTGGGACAGAAGTTTGTGCCATTCACCACTGGGCTTCTCAGAAGACTAGACTCATGACGCTGGCTTACAGTGCTGGGGAAACATGGGGCCTCCTTCCTATGGCATTCGTGTTGGTCAACCAAAGAGCCAAGTGACTCTCAAAAAATATTTCTTAAGGGCAAGAAACCAGCGCAACCTGCCCTGTGCCCCAGCTAGGGAGTGGGGTGCTTGGCTGCCTGGGGACTGCAAGTCATCCAGGGCAAGGGTGGGGAAGAGAGGATTCCCTCTTCAGCTGGGCATGAGACCCTCCTCAGGCCGCTGAGGAGGAGCAACACGTTGACATGCCCTTTCCTCTTAGCCTTGGGATTCTTACGTCAAAGGCAGCTGCAGTCGCACGGAGATATTACCATGGGAGTCCTCAGCCTTCTCCTGGCTGGTTGCATCACCAGTTGGCCTTACTTCCCTCAAACAGCAGCACGGAGCTGGCTTCCCTTACAAAATTCACCCCAGACCGAGAGTTAGTGTGATGCCTTCTGGATATGGCCCCTCTTGAGTGTCTTCTGCTTTCCCGTTTAGTTTATTGGGATGACACAGGGCTGGCTGTTCACAGCAAGGTGACAACCTGCTAGTCTAGCTTCATGACTCATCCAGCCTCCACTTGCAGGCACGGGATCAGGTCACATGCAATATTATGGATGTGGCCCAAGTCCCACTGCAGCCAGTGGCCAGCTGCTGTTTGTATTTACTCTGTATTTACATGAATGCAGCATGGGCAGAATGTGGCCTGCTTGGGACGATGCTCGTTAATTTTAAGACCACTTAAAATGAAGAGTGAACTTCCAACAGCTTGGTGATGCCCAGGCAATAAACTGTTGGATATGAAACAGTTGTATGTGAAACTCAGCTTTGAAATTAAGATCTTGGTGAAGAAACATCAGTATAACATTTTTAGCAGCAAGGCGTTTAATAAATACCTTCTTACGCATATGTATAATTGATAAAAAGCAAAGCTTCCTATAGCATTTCAGAGATTCGCATTATTATTCTGTTCACAAACAACTGCAGCCTGTTATAAGTCCCACGGCATAGAATTTTCTAAGAATAGTCAAGGAACCTTAGAATTAATTTATAAAATTTGGTAATCATTTGTAACGTCATTAAATACTCAGATGCCTAATAATACATTATTCTTATCTTGATTTTAAATTTTAATTGCATGAAGTTTGGTCCCTCAACAATTAACACATTGTATATCCCACCTAATTCACAAACTAATTGTCATTTCCTAGTTCTTAATGTTACTTGCTAATTCTGCCAGTGATAAAGAATTTAATGTCAAAACTCCAGAGTAAGTGACATTCTGCATGCACAATAATGACAAAACAAGTTAATTTACTGCAAAGTTGCTGAAAGATAGAGCTTTTTTAATTGCATATTTGTTACCTTCATTAAAAGGTAAGTGGCTCTTCAGTTATGTATTTGCCCATTTCTTACACATTAAAAAAGTGCTAATGAACCTGATTAAAATTAATTGAAAAGGTCCAAGATCTGCAAAGACATCCTAACATCAACAGACTTCTAATTGCTGCTGAAAGCTGGACTTAAATAGGATTTAGCAGTAGATAGATATTCATTTTCTAGCTCTGTTGTAGGGAACGATACGGGGAATGCAAAAGCGATCCAGAACTGAAATACCTGGTTGTGGATGCAGAAAATGCTGAGTGTCTGGACACTATTTCCTCTCACTCCTCTCTGCTGATAACTGTTCTTCCTGCCCGCCGTCTTCTGTGGTGGGCAGGCTGTGTTACAGCTGTACGGAGAAGAACAGGTGCTCGCATGAAAAGCGGAGGGGGTGAAATTCCAGACTCCCCCAGCCTGAGCGTTTGCTTAGCAGGCAGGGTTGCGAGATACCAGAGAAAGGATGAATTTAAGGCAGGTTAAGGGAAATGCTGACCAGAAGTGGGGATATTTGACAGGAGGAGTGAGAAGGGGGAATCCAAAACTGAGGTGCTACAAAGAGAAGAGGGGACAGGGCTGGCTGCTCAGCTCTGGGGACGAACTAGAGTACATTATCAGTGGGCAGCTCTGAACCCTGCAGAAAATGGGCCGAAATGAAAATCTTGTTTTACCTCACCCTGGAAGTTGTCCTACTGCTTATGGTCATCCGGGGTGCTGGGAGAGGACAATCTCTGTTGTGTCCCCATTGACACCGCCAAGGTGAAAACTATGGTTGGTTCCCAGGAGCTTTGAGGAGAGGCCCTGTTCGGAAACCTTTGTGTCTATCGGGCACATTTTGTCCCTGCTATTTGCGTGGTTTCAGCAGTTGCAAACCCCACAGATCCAGTAAAAGGAGCTCATTCCTCCTCTTGTTATGCTCAGCAGCAGCAGTGTCTCTGTCTAAGCTGGGGAGAGGGTGTGTTTCTTATTTACGGCAAGAATAGAGAGTTGCCTTGGATGATAGTCTCTTAACCACACCATTTACAGCTGTCCCTTTTCTTTTGTGCTCTCCCACTCTCCATTCCCATTATTCCGGGATATTCTAATCTTATTAGAACTATTTTCTTCATCTCTGTTAATAGCAGACACCACTTATCTTGCTACCACTATATAAATGTAAAAGAAGAAACATATGAGCTATTTTTTTTTTTTGTTTTGATTTAATTTAAATTGCTAAATGAAAAAATAGCTTATTCTAGTAATTCTGCTGTAACTAACTCAGTTTGATATTGGTTCTATTAGCCTTCTAATAGCATGAAAGCTAAAAAATTAAATCGTTCCACTTTCACATTCATAATTATGTGCAATTAAAATCTTTACATACCCAAAAGTCTTATATGAAGCCCTGAACCCTTCAACTGTCACTCTTCATTATCTCCAAGCCTAACAATTTTACAGTGACACATTGTACACAATGAGACGTGCTAAAGAGGAAATATTATATTTTACTGATGTATGTGTTCTTTAATTTCTCTGAATTAGCTTTTTGATATGGATGCTAATTGTTTTCTTTGAAAAGAGTCACCACAGATATGTGATTTCTCTATGCCTGTTGCGCTTCAAAAAAAATACAGTTAATTGCAGGAAACAGGAATTTCTTTCTTTTTTATATATAAAAAAATAATCAGCTGCATATCAAAGGAGTGAATTTTAATCCAACTTTCTGATTGTACATTAAAAAGAAACCTTCAGTGTTTGTGACCAGCACAGAGTATTTGGTGACTTTTGATGTTTCCCCTTTTCATTTATTCATGAGGAGAGGCGAATAATTAAAACAGGACGTTTGGCAAAACCAGCGCACACACAAAAAATATTTCCATATGAACTTCCAGCTTCAGCCCACGATAGTCTACGAGAGACGTTCCGGCAGGATTGTCCATATGGCAAGTACGCGTGTAACTCTGAAACCATAGACCTGGTTGAGACTTGGGATCCTGCCATCAGTGGCTGACAGCTGTTCCTGTTGTATAAATGCAAATGCTAAGTGTGGAAGACACAAGTGTGGCAGCTAGGAAAGGTCAAATTTAGGGCCAGTCCTGGGTGTGATGAAGGCCACTGACAAGGCGTACTCACAGGGTGAGTACCAGATCTTCTCTGGGTCTCCAGGGGAAGGTGGAGTGAGACGTTATGCTCCCACAGAGTTAATGCAGGAGAAACCTGAGGTGCAGCACAGAAACATCCCTCTGGATGGCACAGCAGGTTGCTCCCACGTGTTAGAGAGAAGGTCCTTGTGACGGAGAGGGAGGGTTTGGTGCATAGTTTCCCACAGACTACTCACCGGCTGATTTTAACATTTAGTCTTAGCTGCAATGTTGCAGAAAGTGCTATTTTTTCATCCTAAATCTCATAAAAGGTTAATTTGACTTACCTCTCATTCATTAGAAGGAAATATTTTAGAGAAGTCACAATACACCAGGCATATCAAAAGGTCTCCATCAGTCTGAGCTGGTCTGCTTTGTCTTGCAAATCTTCAAAGAAGCTCATGGGTTTTAATCATCACATCCTGCTCTATTTCACAGCTTGGAGGATCCTGCTGCTGAAAGACATCTTCTCTCCATATCTAGCTCGGAAATTCCCCACTGGCTTTAATGAAAGTCTACATTCCTGTTTGCAACATTACTAAATTTATTCTTCCACATTTTTAATGCAGCTTCTGACCTCCTGTGAACTTGTGCACTGATGTTGGAATGACAAGTAAAAAGGGCTCCATTCATGTTCAATGTAATTTTCCGTCACTGTGTATAGCTGTCTCTCAAACATTTCCTACAAATCCTTCTCATCTGTGCAAATTACACATATTTTGTTTATCTTTTGATACCTGCAGTCATGTTTCAGCTTCTTACACAGACAAAAAGGCTTCCAAAATGTGGCTGGTTTCTGCTTGTCTGTCTGAGCCTTCAAGATGCCTCTTCAAAACTCACTCTAGTTTTGCTCCATCTCCTCTTGGGGTTTCACCTTTGCCTCTGCGTTTCCTAAAGTGGAGCCTGTCGTTTACGAATTGTTTTACTGTGACTTTGCCTTGTTTTTCCTCCAGAGCTGTGGTCTTCGCTTACATTCTCTGAAAGGCAAAGCCCATTTGTTTCTTTTTAAACTTCTATCAGCTTAAAGTTCCATCAGCTCTCTTCCCTGCTTGAGGTCTCTGATCCCTGCTCAGACCTTATCTCAAATTAGGGATTCCACAAGCTTCTGTAAAATGAGGATCAACTTAAATTCTCAGATTAAGTAAGATGAATAATTAAAATAAAAATTCCTCCTCTATTTTGCTATTCCTCACCTAATGTGAGGATCATCTCCTATTTCTGATCTGAAAATATAATTTTTAAAGCTAGCTTTGTTCACTGACATTTTTGGTAGCTCCACCTGCACAGATTTCTTTCTTGAACATTTTCCTGAGACCTGTGGGCACTTTGGATGGGGTAAGCTGTGTACAGAGCTAGGTTCCACATTCTCCAGATGCAATGAGAGCATGTTTAACAGTGTGGCAGAAGGACAGAGGGACACACACAGTGTTTCCTGGAGGCAATATTCTCAGAAATTAATAAAATCTTAATAAAATTTATAAAATTAATAAAAGTTGTTTTCTGTTTCTCAGACTCCTCTTCCTCATCCTCCCAGAAAATTACAGCCAATAGCTATGAGCAGATGAATCTTCTGAAACTGGTAGGACAAATTCAGCAGAGTCCTACCAAGTTGTAGTACAGGGCAAGGGCTGGGGTATGTCAGAGCTCGTGCACCAGTGATGCCAGACCTTCAGAGCGTACTGCTGACATCTAAAGAAGTTAAGGGACCAAACTGGGCCACCAAGTGTGAATTCCCCAACGTACTAACATGCCCTGACTGCCCATTCTGAGCATGGGGGACACAGGTCTGCCACCCAGCAGAGAAATTCTTCGAGGGCGGCTGCACAGGGAGGGATCTTGTGGTGCTTTCTTTTCCACAGAGGCTTCCTGAGGGCTTCTGTGTAGAAGACTTACTGTCTCTGCTTATATTGTTATCTAATATAAATAAGTTGATTAAGTAGGTTGTTTAAATTCCATTTATCACATACCATCCTTGTTGGAAAAACCTCTTCAAAAATCTAAGTGGCTGGAGCATTTGCAGAGAAGTGTTATACTCACAAGAGTGATAATGAGTTAGATGCAGCTGGGAATCAGGTATATGAGAATCGCTGAACACTTGGCAAAGGCTGTTATTCCCTTTCTCTCCCTTTTTTCCTTAACCAAAAATAACCATAACCAAAAATAAATCAGGAAAGATATTTGTACATCACCAACAGAAGTACAAAAGCTTGGGTTTTGGTGGTTATTTTTGTTGGGGTTTTTTTGTGAAAAGAGTTCCTACAGCTTGTAAGTCCTTCTTAATTTACTTTTCCACCTTCTTAAATAACTGAGAAGTATCTGTTAATACTTCTTCATGCCATTCCTTTTGGGGGAAGTCGATCATGTCTTTGACCCTGTGTTCCCCACAGAAACCTCAAGCATTACCCTGAAAGGCTCTCCTCAGATCTAGACTATATGTTTTCTATATTTCTGTCTGCATATTTTTTTTTTGCACTTTCTGACCACTGTAGTGGCCTAAAGCAAGTGGAAAATAGCACAGCCTCCTTGTACAGAATTTCCCAGGACAAATTTCTTTCCTGGCTAGGGTGTAGCTTCAGTGCCAACCCCCAGCTCTCCTCCCTCCTAGTCCCAGATGGGTGGAGGCCGGAGGTGTCAAGAGCGCTGAACACTCAGACTCCTCTGGGCTGAAGTGACATCCTCCAGGTCATTGTTCAGTTTGGAAGACAAATGAGAGTAGATTCTGGTAGTCTTCTGAAAAGTTCTTGCCCAAAGAAGGGGATAAGTTTTTTTTCCATCAGCCCTAGAATCCCTGAAATAGTGCAACCAAGAATCATGATTCCTCTAGTAGATCCATTGACCCACATGTGTGGTCAGAAAGCTTAAGGATGATTTCCTTGTAAACTTGTCATTGCTGAGTTACCGGGTTACACAAGTGCCATTCGGTACCACATCTTTTCACGTGGTTTCTTTCTTTCTTTTCTGCATATTCATTTTGAAAAGATTAATAAAAAGATGAAAACACAAGAAAGAAAAATAACAGCATAAAAATCTGCTTTGTGCTTCCTATTTTTTTGTTACTGCTGGTCACTCTGATCGTATCATCAGCTAAGTGAAGTCTAATTGAATGGCATATCAGCTTGATGGCAGATCTGTTGCCATATCACTAGTTCAAAAAATACCATTTTCTGTCTAGCAAGGTGCTGTATCAGATTGGTAGCAAGACGTCATACAAATTTCTGGTTTGAAAAGAGTACTCATTAGTAAAAAATATTCCAGTCAAAAGCAATATATTTAGACAATATTCTGGCTTGGGTGACACAAAAATGCTATTGCAGGCTTAAAAAATAAACTCAAGAGTTTTTAGAAAGGTTTTGGGCTTTCACAGCATTAGCCTAAGATCTGTCGAGTACATCTGCTCGCAGTTGTGTCACTGCCATGCCACATGTCGAAGCACATAAGACTTGGTGGGACAGTCATCCAGGATTCATTACAATAAACAACTACACTGTCAGAGAGACCTGGGCGGTCCACCCCTTACTGACAACTTATGGCATAAACAAAAGTGCTGCATAAAGTTGCAGATTCAGGCCCATACCTGCTGTAGGATGAGCAAACGGAGATGGCACAAAGCCGCGGCAGGCTGAGGATGCTCACGTTTAGGAATCACAGTCCTCCTCTGTGTTTGCCAGCAAGCCCAAATGCATGCTTCATGCATGCAATCTAACTCAAAATTATCACCATTTCATGTTTCCTCAGAACTTCCAATTTACTCTCCTTTGAAAAAAAATGAAGGGTCCTGACAGAAGTTGTAATGGACAGTTCCTGTTGTTTTCCTGTAAGAAAAAAGTGAGTGGCTCCGGTAAAAACCTCTGGCAGGATGAAGGGATGGTTCCTGCTCTGGTGAAGTAGAGTTTCCTCCAAGAAGAAGTTTCCAAACCACAGGTGAAGCAGGCAAGGAAACGAGCCGAGAGCCTGCAGCACAGTGGGTGCTGTGCAAGTCAGCAGACAGGTGGAGCGGGACTTCTGACACATTTCACGACCAATTTTGTTCTTCCCCTGATATTAAAAGTCAGAAGAGAGCTCTGTGTAATTGCAGACTAGGGCTCTAGACCTTTAGATTTTGAAATGAAGTGTTTGTAGATCGCTGAAGATCCAAATTATGCCAAAATGATGTTATTATAGTGTAATCATCTTATTAGCCGCTTAGAACATTTTCTTCATTATCACTTCATTCCTACTTATGATGATGAGCAGATGGTACCGATGTCATAATGCAGCATAAATCACTCCCAAATGTTGTTTGAAAACACAGTTGGAAGGTGGTAGGGACATCCCTGCCTGCTGATGAGCCTGGCTTGCTCCCCTTGCTGTGAGAGGAATTACAGAAACTGCTTTGCCACTTAACCTACGTGCTGGCTGCTGGCACCAAAGCACTGCACGTCCTGTACCAACAGAAGTTAGATGATCATTTATACTGAGAACAAAGCATATTTTTTTTTTCAGCAAAGACTGGTGAATTTAAGGCATTTCAAGGCGGATTATGGCCCATTTCAATCAACACAAGTAAGTTATAAAGCAGCCCCACATGTCCAGCAGATCCTGTTCTTACTGGAGGAGAAGACTTTGCTGGTAGCTGTACCTACACCTCATCCTCTTAGAGCAGGAGCGGCCTACAGCCGCGTAAAGCAGGTTTGCTCTGCTGTGACAGTCCTGCACTGGAGCGAAGTCCTCAGCAGCCAAGGAAATGGGGCAACTGGAAGTTGCCCGTTGCAGTTTCAGCTGGCACCAGTGCTGGAGCCAGCCCTGAGAACAGGGTGGTGGGAGCACGTCCCAGGTTCTCCCCTCATGGTTCATGTGTAGCGGGGCAAATCCAATGTTCGAATCCAGATGCCAGCGCCCTTTCAAAAAAGATCAGCGATTCCTGAAGCATCCCACAGAGCTTCATGGGCACACTAGACCTCTCTCCAGCAGGCAGATGGAGAGCCACACAGCTCGGTTTGTTTGTGACTTCTCCCTCTGGTTGTTCCTTTTCTCGGTTTGGGCAGGCGCACCACAGCAATCAACGAAAGCACCAAGCGTGCTCAGAGCAAACACACTGTAATTTTACTCTGAATCAGAGCAAACACACTCCAGACCCCAGTCCCCAAATCCAAGAGACACAGATGGAGTTGAAACCCAGAGCACCTAAGCAAGCAAAGGTGCACACACAGAGAAACCCCCCATGAAAACAAAACAACAGCTACCATAAGGCTACTCATCCTGGTTAAAAAGGAGGAGGAAAAAGGAGGAGGAAAAAGGAGGAGGAAAAAGGAGGAGGAAAAAGGAGGAGGAAAAAGGAGGAGGAAAAAGGAGGAGGAAAAAGGAGGAGGAACAGGACAAATAAGGATGAAAAACATTGTAAATCTTATACAAAACATATTTTTCAGGCCCCTTCTCAGCCCTAACTCTGTCTCCCACCCTCAAGCTGTACCAAACACAGAGCTCACCCTTTGATTTCCAGATGTAACCAACCCAACTGAGGCCAAAAGAACAATTTGATCTCTACCTGCAGCACAAGGAGGGTGACTTTTGTCACTGCACGATTGTAAGAACCTCCTGCTTAGGTTGTTAAAAGTATTTACATGTTTAACTCCCCTCAATTCCCCTCTGCAAATTTGATTCTGGCTCTCAGAATAAATTCCTGCCATAAATCTTTTACTAGCCACTAGAGGGGAATGTGTAACACGGTGAGAAGGGAGATAGTGACACCACATCAAAATTGCAGCTGCTCTGCTCCCTCAGATGAAGAAAGCATTTAGTGTCATGTTGGGTCTTTACAGTTTTTAGGTACTAATTTAGGCTTTATCAGGTGCTTTGTGATTTGACTTTTTTCTGTCATACTGATCTCTCTCACCTTCTGCCAGTTTACGGTAGCTTATGTTCAAGTCATGGACTCTTCAGGTGAAAAAAAAATCCTTACAGACACTTAATGCGATGCTGAACACCCTCGTAAGCCCATAAATCATGCATCTGAGAATGTGATCTCCACCGAAACAGTCTCTTATTCAAAACTGTTTACAGAGCACAGCAAGTACAGTGTTTCTATCTCAGGAGAAATGTTGACATTTCAGGCTTTCTTTCCATTTAAAACAGGATTAAAAAGATTGAGATTTTTTTCTTTGTGGGGATGGAAATTCCATATTAATTCCAGTTAAGAAATGACAAACAGATTCATTTGGATGTTCTTCTAAGAGAATGAAACTTTCAGCAATTTTGAAATGGATGGGTTTTTTACTTCAGTCCCTGACAAAACAAGCCTAAATGTCCTGCATCAAAAATGTATTTCCCTGAAGCACATGGGAGCCAGGCACTGCCTCACTGGAGATGGGATCTGCTCCACCCTACAGCCCAGACTTCCTAACTGGGCCAGAGCTTGTGTCAAACCCCAAAGTCCCGTGGTCACTTGGTGTTACATCAATCCAGGTCAGGAAAAAAAAAAAAACAAAACCAATCAGCCCGTTGGCTTACGGTCCTCTTGCGAATCAGGACAATGAGGTCCTGCATGGGTTTATCCAGCATATCATGAGAGTCTGCCGTTCTCCTTCCCTTCCTAATAACTCTGTGTGAAACCTAGGTCTTGGCCCATGTGGTGGGCAAGCAGCTATGAACATCTAGGCTGGGTATGCAAGCAGTCTGTAACACTGGGAGCTGAACTCCTCCTGCCATATGGCAAAGGGCCACAGGGAAATTCACTCCAGGAAAAAACCAAATAAAAATCACCAAGTGATGTAAAATGTGTTTCAAGTCAAATGAAACAGTTAATCCCATTTTTTGGTAGAAATTGCAAATATTCAGTGAAACAAAAACTTTCTAATAGAAAATTCTGAACTGGCAGTAATGGCATTTTTATTGGGAAAAAATATTCTTTTTAAAAATCTTATTTATCGTCCTGATAAAAGATTCTTAATCAGCTCTGGATATTTGCATCAGAGATTTACATTTCAAATATGTCTTGTTCATGAGCCAAATTTTTGGCAGATAGATAGGAATTAGCAGATTCAAGTAATAGAGGCACAGAGCCTGATGAAAAAAAAAAAAAACCAACCAAAAAAAGAAAAATGTCTCTCTACATTTTCAAATGCTTTCTCCTGATAGCGTATAGATGGATGCTGATTTAAAATATCTGTTCCACATAGAGGCTTTCATCAGAACACTAGAAGGTCATACTACCCCTTCAATCTTCTCTCCCCAGTCCCTGAAAATCTTCATGCATGTCCTCTGGAAGATATGGAGCTCCCATGACTTGCCGAAGTTGACTCCCACCTACAGCCCTCCTAGGCACAAACCCCAGACTTCCCCACGGCAGCCGTTAACTCCTTCAGCCAAGTCACTGCAGGCGTGATGCTGAGGCGAAATGGCTCATTTTCATCACTGGTACTTTCGGCCCAACAGAAACTTTGCAATGTAAATAAAGGCAGATGGTTGACTTTGGACCCACAGCTTTTACATTCAGTGCACAGTTTGGTAGGAGATGAAGGCAGAAGTTTCAGATGTCTCTCTCGCTAAGGGCAGTTGAAAACTAGCCATTGCAATTTGCTGTATTTCAGGTGTATTTTCTGCTGGGGACCAGAGGAGACCATTCCTGCATTTGGTGACTAGCCTCAAAGTTGGCCTGACGTTCTTCATTCATATTCTGCTGACGCCAAGGAAGCACAATCAGAAGTTGACGCAACAGCAAATATGCATTTTGCTAAAATGATCGCATTTAGTGCGATTCCCATAATAAAAGCATGAACCAGCGTGGGGAGCCTCTTTCAATTTACATAGAGAGAGTTGGGGTCTCCTGACACCCAGAACGGAGCCAATGCTTCTGAGTAAACCTTGTTAGGAAAACAGATTAAAAACTCCAGAGGTTTAGCTAAATCTTATACAGGAAAACACCTTGTTACCCTTCTGATTTAGAATCATAATTCAGTGCTAGTGAATAATACATATTAAGTGGTGATGAATGTGTCTTTCTAACAAAGTTTATGTGATTTTTTTTTCTTTTATCTGAAATATGCAAAATTAGCTGTTCTCATTATTATTGTGACTAGTTGTGCAAAAGTTGCTACAATTAAGTCTTGATGGCTCATTAATGAGTCATTTACTGAAAATAGTCATCTCAATATGTAAATTCTTTTGGTTGGACACATTAGCCTTGTCATATTGATGTGCTTCTGACGGAAATTTTGTCACATCTAGAAGCAGGATTCAGGTTTTAAAATAGCAGCAATAAGCCTCCCTGCATTTCAATTGCTTTCTAAGAAAGCGGGAAGATATTTCTTTAAAGTCTATTCTTTCTTTAAAATCTGCTCTAATATTTATTCATTCTGTTGGTGATCATTTATAGAAGATGAATACAAAAAGAGAAAAAAACTTGCAACCTCACACTCACACTCTTTTTCTAGCATTGCCCAAATAATTCCAGGTTACAAAATCAGGAGTTCAGGGTTTATAACCCCTTGGAAACATGAGTTGCTGTAGCAGTCTGAACCTCTCACCTAAATATGATGCGTTGCCGTTATCCTGAAGATCAACTATCGCTCTGTCCACTTTCTGTAGCCAAAACAGAAAGCCATTTTTCTGATATATCACCACCTACACTTGCTTCTGAATTTTCTGCCTTGTTGTACCTTCCTCCATGCCCTGTTGTCCCCTCCATCCCAGCAGCACCCCCCTCCCCCTTTCTGTCCCAAAGAAGGGTTACCCTCCAGACTGTGCCACAGGCAGCGAGCGTATATTCACCCAGAGAGCCTGAGCATCCCCGCACTTCTTACCTGAAGTGAATTACTATGTGTGAATTCTGTGTGGGCTGAAAGTGAAAATCTAAGCCACATTCCTTCTCCTCACCCTAGGAAAAAAAACCCACCCAGATTCTTACAAATTGCTCTGCAGGGATTATTTTACCATTTTATAACTTAATTTGATTTTACCCCTGACACAACGTTACTGGTTTTGACAGTTAAACTTTCCAGCCTACTTGTTCCATATATTTTAATATCCTGTTACCTCTGGTAGGGAAGAGCTAAAATTTCATGCCAGATATTGATGTGATGTGGGAAGATATTTTTTAAAGTTTGCTTAAAAAATAGAAATAATTACCTCTCTCAGCAGCAACACAACTTCCTAAGCAGCTACTGGTAACAGCTAGATAAGCATAAAATTGGAAAATCAAAGTTTATAGCCCACTACCATACACTCTCTGCCCCTTCTCTACCCAGAAAAATGCATATTTCTTATGAGGAGTTCTGTCGTTCTTCCACGCCAAGGTGGAAGGACAACAAGGCAATGTGTCAGCAATGGGTGACAAAAGCTGATTACTGTGAAGCACTTGTCCCCACCATTATCCTGGGCTGTTATGTTGTGAGCTGCCTTCAGAGTTTCCACCCTCCAAAAGACAGGGTTAAATGCAGGTTTGGAGACTGTTGCATCAAGGGGGTTGGGGAAGGAGTAGATCTTAATGTACAGCTGATGACAATCTTGGCTCATTCTTTGGACAGAACATGATCTGGACAGGCTGAGGTCATTATTGTACAGGCAGGTAGCGAGCCACGCTTTCAAGTCAAACTCATAATGCTCAATATTTCATATGCAGCAACAGAAAAAAAAATCTGCACGATTTCCTGAATAAGTTGTTAGGATGTTTCACAGATGGTGTTAGAAAAGAGACATTGACATCATTTGCGTAATGCAATTTCATTAACAGAAATTTTAAGAACATCCCATCTCAATTTACTCCTGCCTCTCAGATACAACTCTTCATTTAGTTATTTGAAACTGGTTTATTCAAGTATGCAGTGACTCTGCTCCTGCAGAGCAATGTCAGATGCTATCTGGGAAATAAGTAGTACATTTTCAGGCTCTGAAAGCAATTTCTGATGACACCCTTAAATCAACTTCATGGTCAGTTTTCTCATTTTGAGCAAGAACTGGGATTCCATTGTGATAACTGAGGGCCGCATGTTACTTGATCTACGGTAATGTAGAATAATTACTAGTCCATTGCACTTCATTACACTACTGTAATAGGCAGCAGGTCAGTGTTTGAGCTACAGCTGCTCTGAAAATTGAGCTGACACTGATACTATGATAGAAGTGATAGCAAAAGGCTCTCATGCAAATTGTTGAAATTAGCTTCCACTCAATGGGTTTTGAAATGCAATACATGGCTCTGATCAGGACACCTGGTTCTGACTAACATTTTTTTTCTTGGATACAATGGGATGGTCATGAAATAAATTAATTGTTCAATGCAATACGCCTTATAAAAGGTCACTGAAATGCCAGTGGATTCTAAATACCACAGGACTGTTGGACTCTGGCTAATAACATTCTCTAACATGACATTGAAGGCTATCTGATGGTGGCTTTATTTTATTTAGATGATTCTCGCAATCATTTGCAAGCGTTCTGCTCTTATATTCACAGGGCATTTCATTGCATAAGACACCCGTACTTTTTATCACTGCACTTAGTTTATCAAGCCTTCAGACAAGGGAGGTAGGCAGAGGCTAGGAATTACGAGGTGTTTTCCGTTAACAGTTAGCTGGAATCTCTAAGTTCAGCAAGCTGCTGCACTGTAGGATCCCCCGTGCAGTCAGTCGTCTAGAGAGGCATGGGATGATCCTCACCTCAAGTCAGAATCTTGCTATGAGGTCTCCAGTGAGCACTCAGGCGAACATACCACCAGCATGTTTGAAACACTTCTTACTGCTATGTGGGTGTTTTTAAGGAAAATTGAATATTTTTCTTCTAAAACAGCCATTTAATCAAACTACCCATTTCAATAAACTGAGCTCTGCTGGAAAACAATTGTCCATGCTGACATACCACCTCTTCACCCTAGGGAATGCTTATCAATACTTACAAAAAAAAAAAAGAGAAGCTTGACACGTGCGGAGAAAGAAATCTTGCCATACCTCTAGCATAAAGCAAAGTGTTTTACAGAAACACCCATATACATTGCCCTATTTCTCTGTTAACATTTTCCGCATCGAAGCCTGCCTAGCCACAAACTGTGTCTCCAACAGAAACTGTTCGGTACCTCCCCCTACTCCACCACACAGTGAACTCCACTCTGGCGTTCACTCCCCTCTGCCCCTAAGCAGCCTTGAATCGAGTTGGGGGATCCCCAGCAGGCACCTTCCTTGCTTCTGAGCGAAGATGTTACTTCAACTGTCTTGTTTCTGCCTCTGGCATTCGGTATTCAGTGTGATTTAGGCATGCCTCTTTGTTCTCAAAAAGTTCGGAAGGAATCCTTCGACACCTGCCAATATGTGTTTAATGAACAACTGTGCTGCTTTTTCCAGTGACTTGGAATCATTTTAAATTACGCCTTTGCTGAAAATATTCTCGACATTTGTATTTACTGGCTTCAATGAGTACACAAAGGGATATCGTGAAAGTACGCACAGACATCTGAAATCTTACCCCATTAATGCACTGTGCACTGCCTATAGATTGTGGAGGTTTCTCTGTATCTTTCCTAACCTCCTGGGGGATTATTGCTAGAATTGACTACCACTATTTGTTTGAACTCTTTATAAATTAATAAAAAAATCAATACATGTTTGTAAATGCCAGCTAATCACAAGTCGCTTTGTACAAATTAGAGCGGGGATATAAGAACAAAGTAAATGGACAATGCCTGCGAGGGTGAAAAAGTCAACACTCAAAGTTCATCTGTTACCTGAATGATTCCAGATACATTCAGCCTGTTCCTATGGTTTTGTTATTCATGAGAGGAGGAGGAGGAGGGCAGCAAAGCAAACATAGCCCACGCTGTACGGGCAATGAATACAAAGAGCCACTAAGCCACAAGAGTAGGAACTCTATCAGACGGAAGTGGATGCTGGAAAATTTATCATCTGGATTTCAAAATGGAAGCAACAACAACAACAAAAAATCTTTAAAATCAGATTTCTGGATTAATATCTGGGAAGGAATTATCAGTCAGATTCAGACTCATTGCTTTTCTACCTCAAGAAACACTTAACTATGGTTTAGCTATGTCAGCCATATCATCCATGAGGTGGCGTTCACAGTTACTGTACTATAGAGCCATTAGAAGATTGACATATTGCCCCCAAAAGGTGCATAGGTTCTGCAATGTATGAAAACATTTATTTTCCTACGTATAAAGCAATTCTTTGTGAAGGGATATTCCCTAGTGTTATCATGTTCACAGAATGACAACCAAACAGAAAACGGAAATGTATCACGTCATCAGCTGGTAATCATCAGCTTTTCTTCATCTAATTCAGTGAGATCCCATGGAGCTGTCAGAACATCTGCTGCTGAGCATCAACCGCTTGCAAGGAAGGTGAAATTGTATGCAGCCAAATCAATGAGCCCAGGGTGAGGAAGGAACCTGGGATCTATGCATCATGCAGGTGGAATGGACTGCCCTCATGGAATCTCAGATCAACTGGGAAATAAAAGGTCTTCCTAAGGGGTCCTACACCTTTTGTGCTTAATCCTGCTTGGCTGCTCTCCTCCTCAATCTGTTTTACTACTTAGCAAGGATACCACCAGCAATTTGGTGCAGTAAGAAGTAGCCAGGACTTGCTAGCTAAAATACCAATGTGTATTTATTTGGGGTACTGATGGACCATGAGAGACAAAGCAGAGCAACCCTGTATAGGCATCCTCTGTGTCTGAAAAAAATATTACTGCTTTGAGTTTTGTGAAGTTTCTGTTTGGCAAAAGCATTTTTTCCCCAGTGTAATTCCCAGCTGAAAATGTGTTCGATTTTTTTTTTGTCATTTCCCCAGACAAGACTTGTACCCTTTTATTAATTTCTGCGATTGATGCAGATGTATACTCTAAAAATCCGTCAAAGATGTTTTTGTGTGTGCATTTTTTTTTTGTTTTCTGCTCTTTCCATAATGATAAAATACTGTCTGAATTGCTCTGGGAGCTGTTATGCAAGACTTGCATGAAACTCCAGTTCACTTGCCTTAGCTGTGAAAAGTGGTTACAAAAACTGCTTCCAGCACCACAGATGACCCCATAAGCACATCCAGAAAACTTGCTGGTTTGGATAAATTACTGTTTTCACGTACTTCTTTTTCTCACAGTAGTCATCCTTTCAGTATGTTTGTTCTCATTTCAAATTACCGATTGAGCCTTTCATCTAAAATACGAGGGACATTACCAAGGTATTAGTAGTTAAGCTGCTTTGTTAATTACAGCCAGGCTCCTCTTTTCCCTGTCTGTCACTTCAGTAGCAACAATGGTGCCAAATGGCTCTCCACCTACTCTGCATCGGCAGCTTGTGTTCATACAAAAAAAAAAAAAAAAATCTCCACTGTTTGAGACTTCCAGGTACTCTTCTGTCTACCGGACAGGTGGAAGACCTGCCAAGGTCACCAACACATGGCCACACAAGGTCACAGAGCAGAGCAGCCTCTCCAGGCTGAACTTGCCATCCATTCAAGTGGAAATCACTGAAAAGTTGTGACCATCCATGTGACTGCTCTCATGCCTTCTCCAGGTCTACACAGGTCTCCTGACATAAGGGGACTCCAGCTTTACACCATTCTCAAGATTTGTGTACATCCTGAATCTATAATGGGGCATGATTATATTTCCTGTTTCTTTCCTCATAATATTCAGCTTTCTATTTGTTTTGACTGTGGTTTGGCATTAAGCTGATATTTCTGCAAAACTACTGATTATAACCCTAACACTGTTTCTCACACTTGCAGACAACCAGGACTTCATTTAAGTATAAGCAAAATTAAGTATTTTTCCATTTTCATTACATTGCATTTACCTACACTGAATTTCAACACCCATTTTCTTGCCCTGTCACTCTACTATTGGTAAGGTCTTTCTCCAGGTTTTCACAATTAACCTGCATCTTTACTATGCTGAATAATCTAAGTATCTTCAGCAGATTTCACTAAGACAGAATTGCTTATTCATAGCTAATGCTGACTGCAGGGTCACCTCTAGACACCCCGGGGAACCAAGGATTACGATCCAACAGCCCTGAAAACACTCATGGCTGCTCCATCAGTCCTGAAGTTTGTCCAGATGAGAAATCTGCCAAAGCTTAGGACAGCACATTCACTAGAGCATTTAAGAGGATGGGAATTTTGCATTGTGCTGCCATCTACAGCATTTACAAGACTTAAATAAGTCAAGATACAGCCTTCACCTGTGTAATGAGTGTTTTGGGTTATTGCTTTTATAAACTGCAAATCTTTCTTATGCAAGTAATGATGCAACTGTCTGCAGACACATCTGGTCTTTCAAAAGAGGCTGACTCTGTGATTTCAATGTCATTATATACAATTGTGTTTCTTTATTTTTGTCTATACTTTTAAAGAAAGCTCATACACACAAATGAAAAAAAAAAAATGAACAAACTCTAATCTTTCAGGGCCAAAAGACAGCTAAGGAAAAAAACAAAGCCAATGTATTTTTCCCTTCTGTAATTCTGTTTGTGAATAGAATGTAAATCAAGTTAGCTGGATAATTTGCTAAAACCCATGGATGCAATAATTCTTATGTTGTTCTAACAGAGAAAGAAAGTAGAAAATGTTACAGGGAGAGACAATATGCAATTATGTATGAATACTAACACCCTAAGGGACAAATTACCAACAATGACAGTAAAATACTGCAGATTTCTTTTTGTGCCACACTATAATTGACTTACACTCTGACGAGAAGAAACAAGCTTAGCTTTGGAGAAAAATTTAAAAATACAAGCTATGTATTTACTGGAAACTATACAGTCACTTTGTTTTACCTGGGATATTGATTGCATTCCTTTATTTTTAACTTATGTACGTAACTTGATTTGAGAAGACATCATTTTTTTTTATCTTTTCAATAAATCATTGATTTTTCTTAATGGTATTAATTATGTGACTTCGATTATTTAGTCAAACTTAGTCAATACATTCAATGCAAACACTTTTAAAATTGCATGTGGGAAACCTCTTTGTTGTTTAAGTGGAGGAGAAATAAATCTTTCGCTAATGACTCACATGAGCTGAGCCTCAAGGGGCTGTTCCCGTCCATCAACGCTACACCTTGTAGAATCTGCTGTGTGGCACAGGAGAGGAATAGCTGACGTAACCTGATAAGCAGCAATCTGCAGACACCAATCTTGGGGCAGAATCAGGACTTTAATTTGAATTTTGTTGTTAACCTCAAGGAAGATTAAAGAAACACAATCAAGGTTGGCTGCTCAGCATCCAGGGTACTTTTTGAGTTATATTTGCAAGGTTCATGTGATTAGTTTTCAGATTCCCCACTACCCCCCTGCAGAAATGCTGTGATTATTCTGGGTTTTGTAGGGTGGTTAAGGAGTTGAGACAGATGTTTGCAAACAACCTTATATTTTACATTTATAGATGTGATGTTTTTATAGACACAGGGTACCTGGATGTGACTACAAGTAAGGCCTCCAGAGACTACTTAAGAAAACAGGAAACACTGGAAAAGACAGTAATTTTGCTTGCAAATTAGTTTTTACTGAATATCTGGAGTTGGAAGGGATCCACAAGGATCATAGAGTCCAACTCCCTGCTCCTCACAGGACTACCTACAACTAAACCATATGACCAAAAACATCATCCAGGTGCTCATTGAACTCTGACAGGCTTGGTGCCATGACCACTTCCCTGGTGAGCCTGTTCCAGTGACCAACCACTCTCTTAATGGAGAACCTTTTCCAAGTGTCCAATCTGAACCTCCCCTGAGGCAGCTTCATTCGATTTCCTCATGTTCTACCACTGGTCACCAGAAAGAGGAGATCAGCAAGTTCCCTGATGCTGCCCCAGTTCAGGAAGGCGTAGCCTGTGATGCGGTCTCCCCTCAGCCTTTTCTTCTCCAAGGTGAACAAACCTCAGCCACTCCTCATAAGTCCTGCCTTGAGACCTTTCACTATCTTGGTCACCCTCCTCTGAACACACTCTAATAGTTCTTCTGATATTGAAGGTGCCCAAAACTGCACACAGTATTCGAGGTGGGGCTGCATAAGTGTAGTATGGAGTGGGACAATCACCTCCCTTGACCAGCTAGCTATGCTGTTCTTGATGCACCCCAAAACACAGTTGGCCCTTTTAGCTGCCAGGGCACACTGTTGACTCACACTCAACCTACCATCAACCCAAACCCCCAGATCGCTTTTCATGAGGCTGCTCTCCAGGTTCTCACCCCTCAATTCGTAGGTATAACCAGGATATCTCCATCCCAGGTGGAGAATATGGCAGTTGCTCTTGTTAAATTTCACACAGTTGCTGCTTGCCCAGCTGCAGTCTAGCCAGATCTCTCTGTAAGGCCTCTCTACCTCCAAGGGTGTTCGCAGTGCCTCCTAGTTCAGTATCATCTGGAAACTTATTTAATGTACATTTGACTCCTGCATCTAGATCATTTATAAAAACATTAAAGAGCACTGTCCCTAAAATTGAGCCCTGGGGAGCCCCCACTGGTGACTGGCCACCAGCCTGAAGTAACTTCATTTACTGTAAGTCTTTGAGCCATCACCCAATTGTTCACCCATCATGGACTTCTCTAGCTGTATGCTGGACATTTTGTCTAGAAGGATACTGCGAGAGACAGTATCAAAAGCTTTGTTGAAATAAAAAAAACCCCACACATACTGGCTTGAAAAAATCAAGCCACATTGGATAACGGCAGCTGTGATTTTGGAGAACAGAACAGTGGATTCACACCAGGGTACAGCCAGGTTTACCCGTTCTGTCTCCTTGATAGTTTCAAGGACGTTATCTTTCTAAAGGATAGAAGAAGAAAGGCAAACATATTTCACACCAGTAAAGACAATTAAGTTCAAATTAACTAGAAAGGTTTTGAACTGCAAAATTGGGAACTACATTATGTAATATCCGATGGAAAATGGAAATCAGCAGAGCTTAGTCTAACTTAGGGAGACACAAACCATTGAGCATACACTATGCCGCATAACCAGGCATACTACCTCAGAGGAGTCCTTACATTAATTCCGTTTCCCGGCTCAGCATCTGCCATTACGGTGGAGAAAAATTACAGTTTGCACAAAATATCCCTCTGAATCACATTCTGTCAGCAAAACTTGCAGAAGAAAGATATTGATAGTAACTCATATACCATCTCGAGGTAAGCAACTACTGAACTCAGCTGCTCTAAAACTATTCAAGTCAGAACTGGAAAACATACAATCATCTGTGAGAAAATAAATGGATAAGCAAAGAGTTCTCTTAACACTCCTTGGTAGTGAGGTGTAACAATATGATATAACAGTCTCATCACCTTTTTAAAATATGATTTGACAGCCTCACCACTTTTAAAAAATACTAATGAACTAATGCAGACACTACAACTTCTCAGGCCTCCTTCCAGCAACGTCAGTGAGTAAACCAGAGAGAGTGCATGGATTGATTTACCTCCAGGAAAGAGAATGAAAAGTGATTTTGGGTTAGTGGAAAACGTGAAGCAGTAGTACATTTTACGTTCCTCTTTGAGGAGTAGAAGGTAAGGAGTGTCACTGAACAAATACAATGTCTGATCACATGGCAAAGACATATTTTGCCCTAAAAATACAGATGTTGCAGACACAGACTCTATGGAGAACTGCTGTGGAAGGCACTGAACCTCACAATACAACAGATGCACAGCTTATAACACAGGACTTTGCAAGCTGGGCAGAGTAACAGAGGAGACCAATGATCTATCAAAGCTACTCTTCTATGTCTGTGAGCATTGGCCTTTAGAGTTGTTCAGGGGCCAGTGAACTTCATTTTGCTACATCTCACACAAGTAACAGTTCATTCTGAATGGTCCATATTTCCTTTTTTATGTACAGTCTGCTAATGAGTGGTTGGCACTTCCCAGTCTACTGCAGCTGAGAAATATTTATAGACAACGCAGCTCCAGAAGGAGTTAAAAATAAAGTACATGAAGGCAATGACCAAATGTATGTGAGACCTGAACTGACATGGACTCTCTTCTATGTGACCTAAACCATCAATCACATCTGACCCTGGACCTCACAGTATTATCCTTAATAGGTCCTTAGAAGTTGCTCTACTGACTTCCACAGCAAGAGCAATTGGAAAAGGTTTTCAGATCTCAGGATGTCCATCAATTGTAGAGCACCTCATGCTGCAAATACTTCTGTTAGTACTCAAATACTTCTGTTAGCATCTTGCACAAATAGAAGGTACTCTGTCCTGCTCCCAGTTATGCCATTACTCTGCTGTGTCATGTACATCCAGTACAGCTGGAGAGTAATAAAGCTGTGAAATGGAATTGGCAATTTGGTTGCACATCTACATCTATGAGTGGTCTGAACACTGAAACAGCTTACCTGCTCCGGAGAACATTAGAGTTCAGCCAGTCAGATTAGTTTCATCTCTTCTCTTTCTTCCACCACTAGTTGGACTTCTGCTCAGTTAAGGAAGCCAGAAGAGGTTTTACAGAGACAAGAAGTAAGCAAATTTATAGCTGCTCTTCCTATGAAGACACTAAGCGTTTTCTCACTTGGCTTGCCTATCTAGTTTTAGTCAATATGTTCTCTTCCTCAGGCATGGAGAAAGATATAGATTTTCACCTGATAGTAGCAAACACAGCATCTGAGAGCAGATTAGAGTCAAGGAGAAAGAGATACAGGTGACTTCTTCAGCACATAAGTAGTTCTCCTGTAACACTTAAGCCCTTATCAGATTCAGGTGCTTTCTCTCTGCCTTTGACCTTAAGCCCAAATGAGATAAGATTTGATGACTGTCTCCAAGGCTGAGCAAGATGTTTACCTGTTACATTACATATGTACTGCATATGCATTCTCTTGAGTTCAACATGATTATACAGATGCTAATGAGCAATTAAAGTCTCACAGGTTCTGACATTAGGAAGTGTTACTATCTTCATTTTACAGATGGGAGAAGAGAGGCTTTGACAGGTTACATGATTTTTTCCGGAGGTCACTTTGTGATACACAAAGGGCTCCCCAGTATCAAGGCCGTTCATCAGGACTCCTGCACTTCAGTGGTAAGGCCCGGGACAAACTCTGATCAAGAGTCAAACTGAACTTTTAATATGCTGAGCACTTAGCTATAAGTCAGAAGATTAATACTGACTTAGTTATATCCAACACGTTTAGTATCATTTCATAGTCTAACGCTGATGATGAGTGTCTGAAACTTCTGTTTTTCCATCCTCTTACTTTTGGGAGACATTAAAATCTCCTTACCAGCTGGTTAAACTGGCAAATATCAGCTTAAACACCTGTGTTCCTGATACATCTATTAATGTCACAGCATGCAGCACACACCAGGTGCATTACTTTGAGAGGCTTGGCATAGGGATTCAGTCTAAAACGATGCTGGTCTCATTAAGAGCCATGTTTTCCTCTTTCTCACTGTGTTCCTCTAATCTTCTTACAATGCAAACAAGCCAGGTGTTTTCCCAGTATTTGTGAGAACACTGTACTTTGAATTCTGCTCCAGATGTTTATACACGGAGTTTCATACAATTATTGTACTGTTTGTGTGATGCATAACTGAAGAGCGCCAGCTGAGAACAAAATAATTCCCTTTCCCTCTTTCACACACCCCAAAGAGAAATAAAGATTTTGTGAAGGTTGATAAGTCATTTTAAACACCCTCTGAGACTAGCAGTGGAGCCATTTAGTGACTCTCAGGTACATCTTAAGGAATCCTTTTCAATATACACAGGCTGTACTTTCACATAAAGACTATCTAATTTAAGAAGCGTATGCAAAGAATCCAAGGTGGGAAGGAGTTATGTGGAAAACAAAGCCGATGTGAATGACTTGTCACTCCAGAATGAAGTTAAAGGCTGTCCAAAAGTTGTGTGAATGCTGTGCTAAGTCTCTCATTTTAGAAACATTGTTGGATAACACGAGATTCCAGACTAATACAGCTGCATACCCCTCTATCACACAGCCGCCAATTCCTAGCGAATTCTGCAATATAGTGACAGTAATGGAAAGCAAAATGATCTCTAAATAATGGTTTAAGATGGTTACTTGATAAAGGGCACTGCAATAATTATGATCAATGGAGCATGGATTCAATATATATTGCCCATTTAGATGCACCAGATTAGCTTAACAGCTTTCTTTAATGTTCTGAGTATTTTGTGTGTGTGTCTGTGTGTGTGTGGTTGTGCATGTGTATATGAGAGGGACAGCACTGCACATTTTGGATTATTCCACATTCCTTAATATTTATCAATGCAGATGAGCACCTTGCTGTATGGGAAAGTGAAATGTAAAAGTTAGACTATCCGTTGCAAAGACAAAGCATAAATAATTGTGGGTTTGTTTTTTTTTTTTTTCTGCAGAGAACTATTTTATGCTCTTAGTATCAGTAATTGCAGAAATAGTATTTATATCTTTAAAAAATAACACACACACAAAGAAGGAGGTAGAAAAACTGTGCAGCTGGACTGAATGCTTCTTGGTTTCTCCAGACATTCTGAAACACAGCAAAGGCTTGAGGAGAAACGGGGCAGTGATGGGTTCCAACTCACACAAGGAGGGTCTGGGGATGCCTTGCAGATTCCCAAGTTTCTGGTTTGCTTTACAGGATGAAAACACAAGTTTCTCTAATAGAACTCTCTGCTAATTTTCAAATCCTGGAAGAAGTGATTAAATAATCACCTCTAGGACAGTTTCACTGCCTAAATATTTCACCCACTGTATTTCCATGGAAGGTCATCCATCAGCTCCAGCGTTACATAGAGCTGACAATTGGACTGTATCATCAGGTTGTATAACACGCTTTGGGCAAACAAGTGACCTTATTTACAAAATCTAGTGCATGAGCCCTTCCTGCTCCTCACTGGCCATGTTAGTGCAGTATGAATGCCTCTCAGGTTCTAAAAAGATGCAGAACATCACTATTCCTAATTTTGCCTGAGAAACTGAGGCAAAAGTGGGATGATTTTTTTCCAGAGACATGCAGGAACTGGTGGAGCTGGGAACAGACAGCTGAGTTCCCACTGTCAGCATTGTGCCTAACCACTGGTGTATGCTGCCTCTTATTATGCAATGAAATACCAAGCAGCTGAGGTTTTGTTTCAAACTGAGAGAGGACATAATTTTTGTGTCATAGCTTTGACAAATTTAAGACTTATACTTTGACAGGGCATGGAAGTGCAATGGCAATTGTCACAGACAGTATTGGACCACAGCAACTAAAGAAGGAAGATTATTTTTGAATTGTACAGTGAATGCAAAATCTAACTACAAAAGCTCCTAAATGTATATATATTAAAAAAAAAAACAACAACCAAACAAAAACAAACCCAAATCAAAACCAACCCAAAACCCTACACTAAGGTTTTTAAGATATTGTTTGTTTTTGTTTTCTCTGTGCAGGTTTTGTTTGTTTGTTTAGGCTATTTTAAAAAACGCTGCATCAAACTTCAATCGCCTCCCTAAAATGTCACGCTTGGCGAGAATATTCACAAGGTGTATTTTTCCATATGTTGGAATGTACACAAAGGAAAGCCCCACCACCAGGCGATCCCCGACACTGGCATGCATTGCAGTGCTGTGCACCGCCAGTGAAATCACCTGCCTGCCTCTCTGCCCAAGCTGAAAAGCAATTCTGCAGGGGTGATAAAATGCACCCAGTCCTGTCCTGATGGTGACGTAATTCTTCATGTAGGTCGGTTCAAGAATCATGACAGAGGACCAACATAATTATTTCATTTCAAAGCTACCACGGGATAGGATTTGGATGAAACCTGCCACTATTTTTAGGGAATGTAGTCGGGCACAAGCCTCTTATGGTATTGACTCCAAAATAATGGGCAAAGTAAATGAATATTAAACGCAATGCTTTAACTGTAGCACCACACGCTGGCTCTGCTTCCTGAAAAACGATGGCGATTGGTGAAATGATAGTAATGTGCGATACACAAATATTTTGGGTGAAATATATAATCAGTTAATTGGTTTATTAAATTATAAAACCTTTGTTTGCTTGAAAGAGCAATAAAACTAACTGACTAAATGAATATTCGCCCCTTTGAAGACTTCTTACATTAATTATGTTTATGCATCACTTGCAGCAGTAATGTTAGACAAAGGAAGCTTTATCTTTATATGCCATAGCTACATTGTATTGTGGTACAAATGATGGCACCGACTTTGTGTCTACATAATTACTGAAATCTTATCCCTTTTGTGTTTGCACATCATTTTCAGTTTTTTGGAATAGTTAAACTCCATTTTAGTTTTTAATAACATTTTAGAAATCATTCTGATTCAGGTAAACAGAATTTGATTGCTTTGATGGATTGAAAATGGGTAGCTCAGCCAGAGCTTATTTGATTTGTTTCTTCAGGGATTACAAAGAACAGGATTTTATCTACGAACTGACAAAAGAGGCAATCTTTGCATTTTTGCCTATGAAATAGCAGATCCACTAAGCCATTGCTCCTTCACATAGTGAATGTATTAGTCACGGGGTTGCTTTTTATTCATTTTCAAAGTTTTTATTCCACATTGTACGGGGTGTCAAGCTCCTTTGTTCTTAAAAAAATTAATCTGGAAAAATAATACTGTCAAATGGAGTTTGGTGAGATTCGGTAGCCCATTAGATTTAAAGCAGATTTTAAAAACAAACTCTTTCTCACCAGTAACGAACATCTTAGACAAATGCTCTTCAGCTAATGCGATGGATTTAAAAGCCTGAAGTACCTGAATGCTAACTACCTGCCGGAGTTCAGCCTGAGAGTTCTCCTGTGGGTTTCCTGAGAGCTCAGTCCCTGACCCAGTCAGATTACGCGGTTTTCCTGGTACCGCTCTTCATTTTATCCTGTGTGACATGACATTTGCAAAGCAGACAGCATCAAGAAAATGTCAATATACGGTATAGAGGTGATACAAGACACTCTGAATAATGTGTTTGCAATTGTTCTTACACTGGCCAGCGCATTCGCCAAGTCCTCTTCAGAGACGCTGCGACCACCTGGGAGCTTGTGCCCGCTGGGTTTAGTTCACGGGTGACTTGATTGTAGCGTCATACTCCGAAAAGCACAAAAAATTTTTCAGGGAATTTGTAATTTACAAGCTCAGTGTTTGTCTCACACTGACTAAAGGGAGAAAAATAGAAATGTAAAATAAGTTGGTCCTTACTCTGAGACTCTGCAGCCAGGAATTTGACAATGCATACTAAACACCTTTCTATCCAATAACCCTCCAGTTTTTGCATTTTTTTTTTCCCTCTTTATTTCTGCTTGGGATAGGGAATAGAGAGAGGTTTGGTCATTCAATGTGCAAAATGTTTTAAGTGCACATTCCATTTTCAGTAAGAACCATCCACTTGCTTAAAACAAAAGTTTTTGCAGGCTGGGACCTCATGTCCTGACCATTTTCAGACTTCATCTCCATGCTCTGACTATGAGCGTGCACTTTAAAGCTCAATTAAATTTGACATCATATACAATCTACTCTCAAAAAAAGTCCCTTAAGAGGAATAATGGGATGTTCTTTCTCAAAATTTTCATTTCCGGTCAGACATGATGGGAAATGTACAGTGTGTTACTTCTGTATCATCCTCGTTAAGGATGAGGTTTTAGATTTGCTCTGTGAAATTTAACAGGCAGTTTTCAAGTGCGTCAGATTAGAAGATCAGCTGGTGGAAATCAGGGTTGGCCCATTTTCCCCTTTGATTTGCACCATCTAAAGATTTGGCCCAGCATTGGGTTGTTTCTCTTCCCTTTAATAGACAGATATAGAAAAAGCTACTGATTATGGTAACTGAGGTTCTAGAAGACAGCTTGGAGGAATACGCATACAAGGTCAGCTGTACTGAACACGACTCACGGCACGCACAGTGCTAACCTTAACACCTTATTGCATCTGAACACAACCAGAGATGACACAGGATGGTGTATGGTTCAGGGACAAATGCAGGGAGTCCTGGCACGCCCGGGGCTCTCATTCTCTGCTTCTGTTTTATTTCAGTTAAACATGAGTGCTCTTTTTCCAAGGTTAAACATTTTTTTTTTTTTTTTGTAGAAGAATACTCATTCTCTTGGTTACAGAAGAAAGAAATGTTTCGTATACCTCATTTTTATAATTAGGTGCCTTCTTATGCTGATTTATGACTTATTTTAGCTTTAACTGGTCTGTGTTTCTGATGGCAAAAATGACAATCCGTACTCCCATGTAAGCTTCAAAGAAATGCTGATAATCCACTGTGCCTGATCCCGAGACCTGGCAGCAGAAAACTGGAGGAGAAACCGATGTGCTGAGCAACACCACTGAAAACCTCCTCAGATTTACTGGGGTAGGGCTTAGAGCCCTAAGAGCATCTTTGACATTGAACTTCTCTCAAAATGGTTGATGAGACTTTGTCTTCCCCAGTGTTACCAGGATTCAGCAGAGGCTGCTGATTTTGTGAGAGGGAGGAGTGAACTTTTATCGTCCTGTTCAACAGCACCTCTCCCGTCTGACTTCGTTCACGGGGAATGAAAGGTTCACCATGAAAGAGTTAAAGCCAACTGCCTTTTCAAAAGCAACAGGCTCCATCACGCACTTTCTGCTGTTTTACAAGGCCAGGTGAGCTCATTCATGAACATCAGGCAGTTCATTGCCAGCGCTCTGAACTCCCCCTGCTTTAACCTGAGATTTGAGTTGCATACTTCTTGGGCTTAATCCTGTATTTAATTAAGTGAAGGTCAGGATGAGGGTCAACTAGACTGGTGAACTTAATCCAAGACCCAC